>JBBBDQ010000871.1:2237500-2245000 GCA_037127315.1 Ascarosepion bandense | reverse complement strand
CTTTCTTTCTTTCTTTCTTTCTTTCTTTCTTTATTTCTAATCCCTATATTACATTTTATGCACTTTTTCTTTCTTCTGTTTTTCGTTTCTTTCCATAGGTTTGTTTTGATTTCATTTCATTTTCCCCGTTTTTCCTTTTCTATTATCTTTCTTTCATTTTAATCTTCTATATCCATCTTAAAGCTCTCTTTCTTTCTTTCTTTCTTTCTTTCTTTCTTTCTAATCCCTATATTACATTTTATGCACTTTTTCTTTCTTCTGTTTTTCGTTTCTTTTCATACGTTTGTTTTTATTTCATTTCATTTTCCCCGTTTTTCCTTTTCTATTTTCTTTCTTCCATTTTTATCTTTTATATCCATCTTAAAGCTCTCTTTCTTTCTTTCTTTCTTTCTTTCTTTCTTTCTAATCCCTATATTACATTTTATGCACTTTTTCTTTCTTCTGTTTTTCGTTTCTTTTCATACGTTTGTTTTTATTTCATTTCATTTTCCCCGTTTTTCCTTTTCTATTTTCTTTCTTTCATTTTTATCTCCTTTATCCATCTTAAAGCTTTCGTTCTTTCTTTCTTTCTTTCTTTCTTTCTTTCTTTCTTTCTAATCCCTATATTACATTTTATGCACTTTTTCTTTCTTCTGTTTTTCGTTTCTTTCCATACGTTTGTTTTGATTTCATTTCATTTTCCCCGTTTTTCCTTTTCTATTTTCTTTCTTTCATTTTTATCTTCTATATCCATCATAAAGCTTTCTTTCTTTCTTTCTGTCTTTCTTTCTTTCTTTCTTTCTTTCTTTCTAATCCCTATATTACATTTTATGCACTTTTTCTTTCTTCTGTTTTTCGTTTCTTTCCATACGTTTGTTTTGCTTTCATTTCATTTTCCCCGTTTTTCCTTTTCTATTATCTTTCTTTCATTTTTATCTTCTACATCCATCTTAAAGCTCTCTTTCTTTCTTTCTTTCTTTCTTTCTAATCACTATATTACATTTTATGCACTTTTTCTTTCTTCTGTTTTTCGTTTCTTTTCATACGTTTGTTTTTATTTCATTTCATTTTCCCCGTTTCTCCTTTTCTATTTTCTTTCTTTCATTTTTATCTCCTATATCCATCTTAAAGCTTTCGTTCTTTCTTTCTTTCTTTCTTTCTTTCTTTCTTTCTTTCTAATCCCTATATTACATTTTATGCACTTTTTCTTTCTTCTGTTTTTCGTTTCTTTCCATACGTTTGTTTTGATTTCATTTCATTTTCCCCGTTTGTCCTTTTCTATTTTCTTTCTTTCATTTTTATCTCCTATATACATCTTAAAGCTTTCGTTCTTTCTTTCTTTCTTTCTTTCTTTCTTTCTTTCTTTCTTTCTTTCTTTCTTTAATCCCTATATTACATTTTATGCACTTTTTCTTTCTTCTGTTCTTCGTTTCTTTTCATACGTTTGTTTTTATTTCATTTCATTTTCCCCGTGTTTCCTTTTCTATATTCTTTCTTTCATTTTTATCTTCTATATCCATCTTAAAGCTCTCTTTCTTTCTTTCTTTCTTTCTTTCTTTCTTTCTAATCCCTATATTACATTTTATGCACTTTTTCTTTCTTCTGTTTTTCGTTTCTTTTCATACGTTTGTTTTTATTTCATTTCATTTTCCCCGTTTTTCCTTTTCTATTTTCTTTCTTTCATTTTTATCTCCTTTATCCATCTTAAAGCTTTCGTTCTTTCTTTCTTTCTTTCTTTCTTTATTTCTTTCTTTTTTTCTAATCCCTATATTACATTTTATGCACTTTTTCTTTCTTCTGTTTGTCGTTTCTTACCATAGGTTTGTTTTGATTTCATTTCATTTTCCCCGTTTTTCCTTTTCTATTTTCTTTCTTTCATTTTTATCTTCTATATCCATCTTAAAGCTTTCTTTCTTTCTTTCTTTCTTTCTTTCTTTATTTCTTTCTTTCTTTCTTTCTTTCTTTCTTTCTAATCCCTATATTACATTTTATGCACTTTTTCTTTCTTCTGTTTTTCGTTTCTTTTCATACGTTTGTTTTTATTTCATTTCATTTTCCCCGTTTTTCCTTTTCTATTTTCTTTCTTTCATTTTTATCTTCTATATCCATCTTAAAGCTCTCTTTCTTTCTTTCTTTCTTTCTTTCTTTCTTTCTAATCCCTATATTACATTTTATGCACTTTTTTCTTTCTTCTGTTTTTCGTTTCTTTCCATACGTTTTTTTTTTGATTTCATTTCATTTTCCCCGTTTTTCCATTTCTATTTTCTTTCTTTCATTTTTATCTTCTATATCCATCTTAAAGCTTTCTTTCTTTCTTTATTTCTTTCTTTCTTTCTTTCTAATCCCTATATTACATTTTATGCACTTTTTCTTTCTTCTGTTTTTCGTTTTTTTCATACGTTTGTTTTTATTTCATTTCATTTTCCCCGTTTTTCCTTTTCTATTTTCTTTCTTTCATTTTTATCTTCTATATACATCTTAAAGCTCTCTTTCTTTCTTTCTTTCTTTCTTTCTTTCTAATCGCTATATTACATTTTATGCAATTTTCTTTCTTCTGTTTTTCGTTTCTTTTCATACGTTTGTTTTGATTTCATTTCATTTTCCCCGTTTTTCCTTTTCTATTTTCTTTCTTTCATTTTTATCTCCTATATCCATCTTAAAGCTTTCTTTCTTTCTTTCTTTCTTTCTTTCTTTCTAATCCCTATATTACATTTTATGCACTTTTTCTTTCTTCTGTTCTTCGTTTCTTTTCATACGTTTGTTTTTATTTCATTTCATTTTCCCCGTTTTATCTTTTCTATTTTCTTTCTTTCATTTTTATCTCCTATATCCATCTTAAAGCTCTCTTTCTTTCCTTCTTTCTTTCTTTCTTTCTTTCTTTCTTTCTTCTTTCTTTCTTTCTAATCCCTATATTACATTTTATGCACTTTTTCTTTCTTCTGTTTTTCGTTTCTTTTCATACGTTTGTTTTTATTTCATTTCATTTTCCCCGTTTTTCCTTTTCTATTTTCTTTCTTTCATTATTATCTCCTATATCCATCTTAAAGCTTACGTTCTTTCTTTCTTTCTTTCTTTCTTTCTTTCTTTCTTTCTAATCCCTATATTACATTTTATGCAATATTTTCTTTCTTCTGTTTTTCTTGCTTCTTTTCATACGTTTGTTTTTATTTCATTCTCATTTTCCTGTTTTTCCTTTTCTATTTTCTTCTTCTATTTTTATCTCCTATATCCATCTTAAAAGCTTTCGTTCTTTCTTTCTTTCTTCTTTCTTTCTTTCTAACTTTCTATATTACATTTGGCGCACTTTTTTCTTTTTCTTCTGTTTTTCGTTTCTTTCCATACGTTTGGTTTTGATTTCTATTTCATTTTCTCAGTTTTTCCTTTTCTATTATCTTTCTTTCATTTTTATCTTCTATCCATCTAAAGTTTCTTTCTTTCTTTCTTTCTTTCTTTCTTTCTTTCTTTCTTTCTTTCTTTCTTTCTTTCTAATCCTGTATTACATTTTATGCACTTTTTCTTTCTTCTATTTTTCGTTTCTTTTCAAACGTTTGTTTTTATTTCATTTCATTTTCCCCCGTTTTTTCTTTTTCTATTTTCTTCATTTTATCTCCTATATCCATCTTAAAGCTCTCTTTTCTTTCTTTCTTTCTTTCCATTCCCTATATTACATTTTGAGTACTTTTTCTTTCTTCTTGTTGTTTCTTTTCATACGTTTGTTTTTATTTCATTTCATTTTCCCCGTTTTTCCTTTTCTATTTTCTTTTCTTTTCATTTTATTCCTTTATCCACCTTAAAGCTTTCTTGCCTTTCTTTCTTTCTTTCTTTCTTTCTAATCCCTATATTACATTTTATGCACTTTTTTTTTCTTCTGTTTGTCGTTTCTTACCATACGTTTGTTTGATTTCATTTCATTTTCCCCGTTTTTCCTTTTCTATTTTCTTCTTCTTTCATTTTTATCTTCTATATCCATCTTAAAGCTTTCTTTCTTTCTTTCTTCTTTCTTTCTTTATTTCTTTCTTTCTTTCTTTCTTTCTTTTTCTAATCCCTATATTATATTTTATGTAATTTTTCTTTCTTTCTTCTGTTTTTTCGTTTCTTTCGTTCGTTTGTTTTGATTTCATTTCATTTTCCTCTGTTTTCTATTTTCTTTCTTTCATTTTTATCTTCTATATCTATCTTAAAGTCTCTCTTTCTTTCTTTCTTTCTTTCTTTCTTTCTTAATCCCTATACATTTTATGCACTTTTTCTTTCTTTCTCTGTTTTTCGTTTCTTTCCATACGTTTTTTTTTTTGATTTCATTTCTATTTTCCTGTTTTTCCTTTTCATTTTCTTTCTCTTTTCATTTTTTATCTTCTATATCCATCTTAAAGCTTTCTTTCTCTTTCTTTCTTTCTTTCTTTCTTTCTTTCTTTCTTTCTTTCTTTCTTTCTTAATCCCTATATTATATTTTGCGCACTTTTTCTTTCTTCTGTTTTTCGTTTCTTTTCATACGTTGTTGTTTTATTTCATTTCATTTTCCCGTTTTTCCTTTTCTATTTTTTCTATTTTTATCTCCTATCCATCTTAAAGCTCTCTTTCTTTCTTTCTTTCTTTCTTTCTTTCTAATCCCTATATTACATTTTATGCACTTTTTCTTTCTCTGTTCTTCGTTTCTTTCATACGTTTTTTTTTTATTTCATTTCATTTTCCCCGTTTTTCCTTTTTCTATTTTCTTTCTTCATTTTTATCTTCTATATCCATCTTAAAGTTTCCTCTTCTTCTTTCTTTCTTTCTAATCGCTAGTAGTATTAAATTTTATGCACTTTTTTCTTTCTTCTGTTTTTCGTTTCTTTTCATTCGTTTGTTTTTATTTCATTTCATTTTCCCCGTTTTTCCTTTTCTATTTTCTTTCTTTCATTTTTATCTCCTATATCCATCTTAAAGCTTTCTTTCTTTCTTTCTTTCTTTCTTTCTAATCCCTATATTACATTTTATGCACTTTTTCTTTCTTCTGTTTTTCGTTTCTTTTCATACGTTTGTTTTTATTTCATTTCATTTTCCCCGTTTTTCCTTTTCTATTTTCTTTCTTTCATTTTTATCTCCTTTATCCATCTTAAAGCTTTCGTTCTTTCTTTCTTTCTTTCTTTCTTTCTTTCTTTCTTTCTTTCTAATCCCTATATTACATTTTATGCACTTTTTCTTTCTTCTGTTTGTCGTTTCTTACCATACGTTTGTTTTGATTTCATTTCATTTTCCCCGTTTTTCCTTTTCTATTTTCTTTCTTTCATTTTTATCTTCTATATCCATCTTAAAGCTTTCTTTCTTTCTTTCTTTCTTTCTTTCCTTCTTTCTTTCTTTCTTTCTTTCTTTCTAATCCCTATATTACATTTTATGCACTTTTTCTTTCTTCTGTTTTTCGTTTCTTTTCATACGTTTGTTTTTATTTCATTTCATTTTCCCCGTTTTTCCTTTTCTATTTTCTTTCTTTCATTTTTATCTTCTATATCCATCTTAAAGCTCTCTTTCTTTCTTTCTTTCTTTCTTTCTTTCTTTCTTTCTTTCTAATCCCTATATTACATTTTATGCACTTTTTCTTTCTTCTGTTTTTCGTGTATTTTCATACGTTTGTTTTTATTTCATTTCATTTTCCCCGTTTTTCCTTTTCTATTTTCTTTCTTTCATTTTTATCTCCTATATTCATCTTAAAGCTCTCTTTCTTTCTTTCTTTCTTTCTTTCTTTCTTTCTAATCCCTATATTACATTTTATGCACTTTTTCTTTCTTCTGTTCTTCGTTTCTTTTCATACGTTTGTTTTTATTTCATTTCATTTTCCCCGTTTTCCTTTTCTATTTTCTTTCTTTCATTTTTATCTTCTATATCCATCTTAAAGCTCTCTTTCTTTCTTTCTTTCTTTCTTTCTTTCTAATCGCTATATTACATTTTATCCACTTTTTCTTTCTTCTGTTTTTCGTTTCTTTTCATACGTTTGTTTTTATTTCATTTCATTTTCCCCGTTTTTCCTTTTTCATGTTTTTCTTTCATTTTTATCTCCTATATCCATCTTAAAGCTTTCTTTCTTTCTTTCTTTCTTTCTTTCTAATCCCTATATTACATTTTATGCACTTTTTCTTTCTTCTGTTCTTCGTTTCTTTTCATACGTTTGTTTTTATTTCATTTCATTTTCCCCGTTTTTCCTTTTCTATTTTCTTTCTTTCATTTTTATCTTCTATATCCATCTTAAAGCTCTCTTTCTTTCTTTCTTTCTTTCTTTCTTTCTAATCTCTATATTACATTTTATGCGCTTTTTCTTTCTTCTGTTTTTCGTTTCTTTTCAAACGTTTGTTTTTATTTCATTTCATTTTCCCCGTTTTTCCTTTTCTATTTTCTTTCTTTCATTTTTATCTCCTATATCCATCTTAAAGCTTTCTTTCTTTCTTTCTTTCTTTCTTTCTTTCTTTCTTTCTTTCTAATCCCTATATTACATTTTATGCACTTTTTCTTTCTTCTGTTTTTCGTTTCTTTTCATACGTTTGTTTTGATTTCATTTCATTTTCCCCGTTTTTCCTTTTCTATTTTCTTTCTTTCATTTTTATCTCCTATATCCATTTTAAAGCTCTCTTTCTTTCTTTCTTTCTTTCTTTCTTTCTTTCTTTCTTTCTTTCTTTCTTTCTAATCCCTACATTACATTTTATGCACTTTTTCTTTCTTCTGTTCTTCGTTTCTTTTCATACGTTTGTTTTTATTTCATTTCATTTTCCCCGTTTTTCCTTTTCTATTTTCTTTCTTTCATTTTTATCTTCTATATCCATCTTAAAGCTCTCTTTCTTTCTTTCTTTCTTTCTTTCTTTCTAATCCCTATATTACATTTTATGCACTTTTTCTTTCGTCTGTTCTTCGTTTCTTTTCATACGTTTGTTTTGATTTCATTTCATTTTCCCCGTTTTTTCCTTTTCTATTTTCTTTCTTTCATTTTTATCTTCTATACCCATCTTAAAGCTCTCTTTCTTTCCTTCTTTCTTTCTTTCTTTCTTTCTTTCTTTCTTTATTTCTAATCCCTATATTACATTTTATGCACTTTTTCTTTCTTCTGTTTTTCGTTTCTTTTCATACGTTTGTTTTTATTTCATTTCATTTTCCCCGTTTTTCCTTTTCTATTTTCTTTCTTTCATTTTTATCTCCTATATCCATCTTAAAGCTTTCGTTCTTTCTTTCTTTCTTTCTTTCTTTCTTTCTTTCTTTCTTTCTAATCCCTATATTACATTTTATGCACTTTTTCTTTCTTCTGTTTTTCGTTTCTTTCCATACGTTTGTTTTGTTTCATTTCATTTTCCCCGTTTTTCCTTTTCTATTTTCTTTCTTTCATTTTTATCTCCTATATCCATCTTAAAGCTTTCGTTCTTTCTTTCTTTCTTTCTTTCTTTCTTTCTTTCTTTCTTTCTTTCTTTCTAATCCCTATATTACATTTTATGCACTTTTTCTTTCTTCTGTTTTTCGTTTCTTTTCATACGTTTTTTTTTATTTCATTTCATTTTCCCCGTTTTT
>JBBBDQ010000871.1:2147500-2235000 GCA_037127315.1 Ascarosepion bandense | reverse complement strand
TTTTTTCACCATTTATCTTTCATTATTATTTTAGTTTCAACGATCTTCTTCTTCTTCTCCTTCTTCTTCTTTTTCTTCTTCCTCTACTACTACTTCAAATACTACTACTACTACTTCTTTTTCTTCTAAATCTGTTCTTCGTTCTTCTTCTTCTTCTTCTTCTTCTTCTTCTTCTTCCTGAATTTGCCTCTTCTTTTTCTTCTTTGTCTTCTTCTTCTTTTCGTCATGTCCGCACAACCACCAATCCTTTTGTAGCTTTTAGCAACTTTTGTCCCTTCACTAAGTTTCCGTTTGCCACTGGACGTTTCGCCATTCATCGTCACAATTTCATTAGTGGTGGTCGTCTGCCTTCTTCTATCTCTTTTGCGTTTAATATGTCCTGTGAGTGTCCAATTCTTCAAACACGCTGCCCTCATTATGTGACCAGAATATTTCAACTGTCTCTATTTGATACGGATTATAAGTTTAGTTTTTGTTTCTATTTTCATAAAATTTTTTTAGATAGATAGATAGATAGATAGATAGATAGATAGATAGATAGATAGGCTAAACTATCGCCCGGTTTGACACACCACCCACGTCTATTGAACAGGTGTAGAGGCTCATCCCTTGTTCCCTGTTTAGGATGTGGTTTCCGGCTTTCTCATTTCCAATCTTTTCACTCTTACGTCGCCCCCTGCACATCAGTGGTGTTACCGCCTTGCTCGGGGTGATATGATTAAAGAAAAAAAGGATAGATAGATAGATAGATAAACTGACGAAGAAATATATATATATATATATATATATATATATATATATTGTATATAAATACATTATTACTATGATATCCTTAAGATTTCTAGAAATTCATGGAACATTATAAAAACTTTCTTGTATTTATTCGTAGGTTTGCATGTTATGTTCTGAGGTATAACCTGTAAATGCGTTAAAAAATGATAACAAATTAAAATATTAAGCTAAGCAAAATAAATATTAACAATAGCTACAACGTGTAAATCGTTACATAAAATGTTTCCTTTCCTTACAAGAAAATATCCATATAATTAAATTCCCCAAAACTAACTTATTAAACCAACGTAGAATTATCAATACACTTAAATATATCTAAAATTAAATTAAAATCTATTAACGTTATGCTCTTACCTATATTAGAAAATGCCCCCTTATTTTTAAATATATGCCTTAAAACTTCTGTTTTTTCTCATTTATTTATTTTTGCTTTAATATAAAAAAAAAATATAAGAAATATTTTTATTAATATTTTTTTTTTAATTTTTTATTTGTTTTAAATCTTCCCTTTTTATGCTCAGATATCGTCTTCTTCCTTTACGTTTTAAACTTTTGACATTTCTATTCTTCTTTGGCAACATATTGATACTTTTTTCACACACATAATTCTTTTAAAATGTAATAGCATCTCACCACTTTTATACATCTAATTTGATGGACTTTTTCATTATATTTTTTATCTATCTATCTCTCTATCTATCTATCTATCTATCTATCTATCTATCTATCTATCTATCTCTCTCTCTCTATATATATATATATATGTGTGTGTGTGTGTGTGTGTGTGTGTGTGTGTGTGGTCATCCGCAGACAGATGTGTTTCTCGCTGTCTGTCTCACTGTATCACAGCTCATCACTACGGTTATATATATATATATATATATATATATATATATATATATATATATATAGTTATTATTAATGCTATTATTATAATATTAATAATAACTATATATATATATATATATATATATATATATTCATGGTTATTATTTGTATTATAATAATGGCATATATATCTATATTAGAAGCTTAAAGAAGTTCACGCTTTTTAAAACAGATGGCATTCCCAGAACTGTGTGCGTGTAATTTCAGATGGTATTGTTTAAAATCATTAGAAATAATTCAAGAGCAAGGCCATTGGGTGCCGTACGAATTGAAGCCAGGAGCCGTGGAACGGCGTCTTGTCACATGTCAAAAGCTGCTTTCACAACAGAAAAGGAAATATTTTTAGCATCATATCATGACAGTTATTGATAAGTAGATACACTACGATAACTCTAAGCGTAAAGATCCTGGAGTCAGACCAGCCATTCATAATCATCGGTAACAAAACCGAATATTCATGGCTTTTAAGCTCCTGCTCTGCATTTGGTAGAATCAACTGGGTGTAGTTTACTGTGATGTGCTCAAATGGACTCAAACCATCACGGAATATCGCTATCGTCTACAATAAATGCGTTTGAGACGAGCATTGAAGAAAAACGTTCGTTATACACTCAAAGACACGAGAAAGTGATTTTGCAACAAGAGGCCACATGTTGTAAAACGGGTGAAAACCACATTGGAAACGCTTAAATAGAAAGTCCTACTCTACCAGTCGTATTTACCTGACATTGTCCCGTCCAAATTTCACTTGTTACGATCAATGGCACGTGGCCTTGTTGAGCAGCACTTTCATTCTTATGAAAATGCCAAAATATGTGTCGATTCGTGGTTAGCCTCAAAAGACATGTCGTTTTTTAACGTAGATTTCAATCAGAAAGATGGGAAAATGTAGTGGCTAGCGACTGACAATACTTTCAGTGCTATGTTTCTTGCCAACTTTTGTAAATAAAACATTACCTTTCATAATAAATCAGTGAGAAACTATTCAAGGTCCTAATATATATATATATATAGTAAGATAGAACCTAATATATATATATATATATATATATATATATATATACTTTTATATTTATATATATATATATATATTATTGTCATCGCAGACAGATCTCTTTTGCTGTATCACAGATTGTAATTTTGTTATTACAATGTTTTAAAAAAGCATAATATCACTACAAATGTTCATGTTTCAGAACGAAACTATTCCTCTTCAGGTGATATGTTAAAATAAATTGTGAAAACGATTTATTTTTGAAAATATAGGATTAATTCATGGTTATTTAGAAAATTAGGGAGTGGTAGTTGGAGGAAATGCATTAAGGTGTGTCAGATGTGGGTGTGAGTTATGGTAACAAAAAATAAACGCAAAACTGTGTTGCTAAAAATTACTTTATATTTTCTTCTTGCTACAAATCTAACGGTTTACAAATTGCTTAGCGTTCATTAAAACGTGAAAATTACCCAAAAGAATTTTTTTTATATGTTGTCATGTCATGGTAATGCTATAATGTTTACAACTCATTTTTCAATTATAATACATCTTTCAATTATAATACGCGAAAGATTATCTTTGGGTGTGAGCTAGTATTTTGTCAAAACTAAGCAGAAACCATGTTAATCGAAAATATTTTTCGTTAAAATTTAATTAACCAAAAAATACCTCATTCACATAAAATAATCCCCTCCAAAAAGGTAAGTAATAACCATGTTTAATCCTCAAAATAAACAACGAACATCGTATAAATAAAAGAAAATAAACGCACACAACATTAATAGCAACTTTATTCCATCCACTCATATATAGTAGTAAAATAAAAAACCTTATATCCCAATATAAGAATTACCCAGACCAAATTAAAAAGTGACCTGTCCAAAACTAAGCTACTCCTCACCCCACTCCTAACCCAAGGCTGTATCACTATCGCTACAAACTGCCGGCTAAATCGTACTAAACTCCCACCACATTCACTTACATATCACCAAAAATAAATCGTTTCACCATTTATTTTTTATTTAATTGGCGTAGATAGACTGAACTATCGCCCGGTTCACACTCCACCCACGTCTGTTGAACAGGTATAGAGGCTCATCCCTTGTTCCCTGTTTAGGGTGTGGTTTCCGGCTTTCTCTTTTCCAATCTATTCACTCGTACGTAGCCCCCTGCAAACCAGTGGCCTTACCGCCTTGCTTGGGGTGATGTGATTAAAAAAAAAAAAATTTCAACTTATCACGAGATGAGGAACAAACGCAGGTCCGAAACGCGAAAATTTTTGTGTAGTGATACTATGCTTTTATAAACCATTGTAACAACATATATATATATATATATATATATATATATATATATATATATATATATGTGTGTGTGTGTGTGTGTGTGTGTGTGTGTGTGTGTGTATTGTACGGGTTCTATTTTTATGTAAATTGTAGAGATTTCAACTTTTATATAAAATGTACAAGAGGGTTCCGGGTCTATAGAAGACTGTACAGCGATGTTACTCTAGATATTTAAAATTTTAGGACGAGATGATTCTAGATTTATATAAATTATACAATGAGATGATTCTGAGTCACCTAAGATATCTACCCGAATTTATTTTGACAAAAATATACAAAAAATTCTACCTAGATCACGCTCCTAACGGTTGGTAATGAAAGAACAAGTTATAGTGAATGAACGTATGAACAAAGCTTATCCTGTTTAATATAAAATAGCAAGAGGCTAGGTTGTAGCCAAAGAAACAATAAAACGTTAGCGTATAATTTGTTTTGCTATGCTGGGATGTCTTATCTTAACTTAATAGTAAAGCAAGCTTTACCTGAAAGACGTGTTTCCCATATTTTACTTTGTCACACTACAAATGATAGTAACGTCTTCAAACATAAACGTATCGGATAATAAAATAACAAAAACACACAGTGTAATTTTATTAAAATATCTATAGCATTATTAAGAAAAAAGATCAAAGTAGTTTTTAATTATTTTTTAAAAATTTTTTAATCCCTTCTAACATTTTCGAAATTTTGTCAGAATGTTTTGTTTTGATTGAGTTAGCGGCTAAGAAACGTTACGACTGTTTTACATTGGACACCAAATGATTGTATTTGCCCCTTTTTTTCGTTTGAAAACACATTAATTTGGAAATTCTCGCAAAAATCAAATCATTGTAGGATTTTAATGGAACTTTCAGTATTCATTCACAAAAGAATAAAATTACTTTTGAAATTGTTATTTTTTAAAAATCTTGATAAAAATATATATTTTTTTACCTCTGTTACCCCACCTTCACGTAAATCCGTGAAATGTTAAAAATTTTTAATTGGTTGCTAACTTTTTGTTTTATTAGTTAAACGCAGGACTCATTTAGAAATATAAATCACCTATTTTTTTATCTTAAGTTTGCAATCACTATTCGAAAACCTTTTCCGAAGAGTAAAATAAAAAATGCAATAAAACTCTGATATAATTTAATTTAATAATCTTTTAATTACTGGAATAAATAATAACTACTGAGGACATTATATTATGAAGAAAAAAAATTCGATTAATAATAAAATTTTAAAAGAATTGTTTTCATTTTTAAAAATGTTTTTATTATTAAATAATTTAATAATATATAAGCTTTTAAAAATATTTTTAAAATCTCCAAAGAATTGATTGCAAGTAAACTTTTTAGTTAAGAAATGATTATCATATTGCCTATCTAAAATTGAAAAGTTTAATAAAAATCGTTTAGCAAAAATATTTTAAATTAATTAAATAAAAAAAACTTTTTGTGGGTAATTATGTTCATTTACGTTCCATTTTGAGTAAGTACGATGTTTCATAGGAATCATAACATGTTTCCATAATTTTAATATCTACAGTACTATAAAAATTAGATATTTTTACCATGCCTTAAACTAAGTGATAACTTAATAATATGGAAAATACATAATAAAATATTAATAAATAACATAAAATAACTTAGTTTGGTTATTTTAATTTTATTCTTTCTTATTAAATTAAAATTATTTTAAAAGAAATTTAAATTTTTAAATTTTTATTTATTCAGAGCATATTCAAATGTCTAACTATAAACTTAAACTAAAATTCTATTGAATATTATATAATTGCTGAAATTATTAATTATCTTTTTAATTTTACTGTTTAGTTAACTCCCCACAAAAAAAAAGAAATTAAAATTTTATGTTTTTTGGCCCGTATGGTTGCAATATTTTCCGTTCTGAAAACTTCCAGTTCTCATAAATTTTTCAACACTTCCATTCCGTAATCTAGGTGACGACAGGTAGGGCTACCGTAATGCAAATGTTTTTTTTATTTATTGTAAATTTCCGGCAGTAAGGAATTATTACTTGATTGAAATCAGATAAAGGTAAATTTCAATTTTAAAAATTGACTTTAATGACGTGTCAGCGAGGTATATTTTATTTTTGCAAGATTTTTAAAACAGAAATGTGTCTACTGTTTACGTAATGTGTCGATCAATCAAAAATGGTGGGAAATTTAAATTCAATTATTCCGATTCAGAAAAAAATTAAATTAAAATCAATATAATTTCGGTTTAAAATACAACAGTGTATTTTTTCTGCAATTAAAATTTAATATTTGCTTTCAATTACAGCTAATTTTAAAGCTTGAAGATAAGTTATTTATTTTTAAAATTTAAATTTAAATTTACGTATCGAAAATGGACGGAGGTACCTAAATTACAGTATCAACTCAACTCACGAATTCTTTCAAATTCTTAAAAACCACAACCCCAAATCAAGACACACTCGCGTCCCTTGACGTTTGAAATTACTCACTAACGTCCTTATTGTTGAAACTACCGACATAACCATTAACTCCACATATAAAAATACTTTAATAGCACCAACATCTATCAATCCCATACATTAAAAAAAAAAACCTTGCTTGCATGTACGAGCCAAGCTCCTTTATATGACCATGAAGGTCACATTTACACAAAAAACTAAAGGAGTAAGTACTGGAAACCCTCTTTGTCCATGATTTTCTAACATGTCCCACGTAGAAAACACATTTTTTTTAAAATAAATACTAAACCCACAATTTACGTCCACTATGTGGATGATATTTTCATTTTTGCTCAAAACAAAAACGAAATTGATAATCTTAAATCCGCATTCGAAAAAGCTTCCGTCCTCCGTTTCACATATGAGCTTAGCTAAAAATTAACTTCCCGTTCTTAGACGTTCTCAAGGAGTCTCGTAATTATATTTTCATTACTTGCTTATATAAAAAAAAATAAGCACTAGTAAAAAATTCTGCCACATTAATTTCATTAGTCAATGTCTGTTAGATATAAAATTGGAGTCAATAAATAATTCCTCACGAAAGTTTTATGAGAACTCATCTTCGCGCACACTTTTCTTCGAAGAACTCCATAACGCTAAGCAAACACTTGTCAACAACGGATTTTCAAATTATTTGATTAACTACAACATTAGACTTTTTCTTTCAAACTTGATCAATAGCAACAGCAAACACACCGATAATAATAATAATAATAATAATAATAATAATAATAATAATAATAATAATAAAAACCAGAAGGAGAAAACTTGTCTATTAATTGATATGGCTTGTCCAGCGGATTGTAACATAGCAATCAAGGAATTTGAAAAACTGTCAAAATATAAAGACCTGGAAATTGAAATAGAAAAAATGTGGAAATTGAAAACAAGAGTTGTGCCAGTGATAGTAGGTGCACTTGGAATGATAAAAAATGGAACAAAACAACACATTGAAAGAATCCCTGGAAACCCCAGCTTAAGAGACATACAAAAAATTGTCTTATTAAGTACAGCCCACGCACTAAGGAAAACTTTATCTATGTAATGCTGGAGATGATAGGGAAGATAGAAAAACATGAAATGGAGCCATAACAACACGCTACTACCTGCCTTAGGTCTCCCCGCAGACTTGGTTGGTAGTGAGACCAAAGCAGAAATCGAAATATGATGAAAAATGACATAATAATAATAATATCTTCTACAAAAACAAATGCATAGCAATTATAAACAGGACGAATCTTCACTTCGAAACATCATCCGAAAATACGCAATACTCTTTGAAAACAAAAAAAAAATGTCATCTATTATACGAAATTTGAAACAGATAACCTCATCATCAAAAACAACAATTCACCTGCGAGATCTAAACTACAACGGACCAATATTATTTACGAATTCACATGTCCCTTGAAGAACTGCGTTCTTGAGATCCTACTTTTGTAAATAATTATATCAGCCATACCACTACAAAATTGACTGGAAAACTCCCACTGCATCTCTCCCAACAGAATTCAATTTGATCTCATTTAAACACACATGGAAACCTACCAATCCTATCCAGAACATACTTGTCTACAACACAAATATCGTAGCACCAATGGCATGCAAAAAAAAAAAAGACTAAAGATAGTGGCTTTTTTATTGATAAAAAGAAAAACCCAACACTCAATAATATCAACTCTAAATACGCTAACAGCATGCTTACCGTGTTAGTAACTAACACATAATATTTCTTGACATCGGACATAACACAACATACATTCTGTTACATGTAAAATAACATTCATTTTCAAAAATGGCTAAAAATATGGCCAAAAGCTCTCAGATAATAAAAACATTTGGACTATTTTTATATAATTTGCGTCCTCAAAGAAAAAATCATAAGATCACATGAAAAAGTACATAAAAAATCTTAACCATCTGTCTGCCATTTTTAATGAAACCTGCATTCGCTATTTACATCGATTTATTTCTAAAATTCTCCTAATCTTTTGGACTTTTTGGGCAGAAGTGCTAACCTAGCAGGTAGGTCTTGAAACATTACATCCCTTTGCTTTTCTTAAAAGCAACAGGATAAAAAGATGAACAATTTATAAAATTAAAATGCATAAAAATTTAGAGATTCGAGAGGAAGGTAAATTGGAAACTAAAGAAATGAAAATTGAAAGCTAAAATTTAAATTGAATATCAATGTAAAAAACAAGAGAAATAAAATTCAGACTAATATTCGAACTAAAATTCAAGCTAAAATTCAAGATGCTAGATTGCTTTGAAAACACCTGAAAGAATCCAAGTTAAGCATTTTAAGTTAAGTATCGTTTTAGAATAGCATCCAAGATATTTTCTCCTGTTTTAATATCAAGTCAAACAGATGTGACAATGCAGAAAAAGCAACTCCATCGAAAAGGACTTCTAACAATTTATAAACTAGCACAAAATATGTCTTGTAAATTTTAACGGCTCCAAAACAAATCTGCTTTCATTTAATCATCAGAGAAAAGCTTTTCGGTCTGCCATTAGTATGTTTGATGCTAAAATAGAGCAGAGCCACATTTTGCGTTCTATTGGATTGAAGTTTTTTTTACCGACATGAAAAGGGGTGATTATATTGTATCAACTGCTATTACTAGGAATATTGGTTCTCTTTGTCGACCCAGAATTTTTTCTCATCAGAATCCATCTTGCACATTAGTCATTACATTGAATATTACAGCTATATCTCGTCTGTTGCTCCTATTACTTAACTCGAGTTTTTTGACAAAATTCAAGAAGGGTCTAAAATCTGATCGATCCTGACCTGGCATCTCGACTTAAGCCGCTTTCTCGGCGATGTCACGTGACTGCTCTCTGTCTTTTTCTACGAATATTTGCCTTAAATTCATGCCTCATCTGCATGAATTTAAGCGGGCTACTAGATTGGCTCGCCGCTTTACTGTACAACTATATAGATGCAATCATCAGTTCTATTCTAATAGATTCTTTTCTCAAACTTCTTGCCTGTGAACTCACTACCGATTTCATACTTCACAAGAAGTATGCCACTAAGAAAAAAATTAAATGAAATGTCAATCACCATCGTTTGTTTGCCTGAATCCTATTTCGTTATTTTCTTTTTTCTCCTCAATTAATACATTCTCATTCTCTTTCATTCTCTGTAACCCTCTGCGTTCATTACCACCTTTCGTGGGGTGAAATGAGTGAACACTCTCAGCTATTGGGAGGTTATACTGATAATATACACACTAAGAAGTCTGCCTTCTTCTACCGAGTGCCCATTGCTCAGAGGTAGAATCGCCGACTGACGCCACAGCTATTCCGATTGCTTTTAACCCAGGATTGAATCCTGGATTATTGATTGATTTTTATATAAAGGGCCTCGAGAATTTGAAGTCTTCTTTTATTATGTTCGCTGTGTAGTATATTGATGCTATCAGTAAGCATGTTTTGTATTGCGAAAGTGGATAGGAATATGTTTTAGAAGCTTTGCAAGACATTTTGTTAACGTTATGTTCGTCCTGTCTACATATATATATCTGCTATTTTGTTAGAGAGACAAACTCTCAAATTATATTTAAACTGAAAGATAATGTTTTTTCTCAACACACTAGCAGAATGAGAAGAACTATTGCATATAATTAAATTGGGTGTGTTAAATTTAGTATTTTTTTAAAATCATATCAACCCGAGCAAGGCGGTAACGCCACTGATGTGCCATAAGAGTGAAAAGATTAGAGGAGAGAAAGCCGGAAACCACATCCTAAACAGGGAACAAGGGATGAACCTCTACACCTGTTCAATAGACGTGGGTGGAGTGTGAACCGGGTGATAGTTTAGTCTATCTACTCCAATTGAAAAAAAAGTGAAGATTGGAAGAGAAAACCGGAAACCACATCCTAAACAGGGAACAAGGGATGAGCCTCTACACCTGTTCAATAGACGTGGGCGGGGTGTGAACCGGGTGATAGTTTAGACTATCTACTCCAATTGAAGAAGAAGGAGAAAAAAGGTAACGCTGGTGAGTTATCTAAGTTTTAATTTAGTTAAAGTCCGGTCAAAGAAATTTCTTTGAAAAAAGGTAAACACTCATTCAAATAACCATGAAACTATTTTAAAATTAGCCACAAAAAATAAAATAAAATAAAATAAAAGCAAACTTATAACTTACTTTTAAGAATATTTCAAAGCTGATCCTAAACCAAACGCACGTGTACTAACACCAGTAGAGAAAAAGAATTATTTTATTTTTTGGCTGAGGAGTGGTGGGGTCACCAGGCAAAAGACGAACAAGGAATTTAATATAATTTTATTTTTTTTACTGGTATCAGTAAGAAATATATTAGTACTTATGATATTCTTTAGGACTTTTTCATCTAGTTATTAGTTAGAATGCAGTTGATTACGGATAGTTAGGTAATATGTTTACTGTTATTTTGAGGAAGTATCGTTCTTTTTATTTGTATTAATATTTCTCATGGCTCATCTAATTTTTCTTCGTCGAAGTAATTAAGAAATTTATTAATAATGAGAGTTTGTTTAATGTTTTTTTAATTAAGTATATGAAGTTTATTTTCGTCGATGAAATCATTTTGAACGGTCTATCAAATTTTGTATAATAGTTGTTTTGTAATGATCAGAACATTAACTTTTTATAGCTTAATGTGCGACTGTTTAATGCCGATTTTGAAGATTCGTGAAAGCATTATTGTGATGTCTTCACTCTTCAGAAAGACTCTGAGGTTAGAAATCAATAATACTTATGACTAATCTCTGAAGTCGGCATGACAGATATAACACTGCTCAGCCAAGTGACAAGCTCCTCCACATTAATTCTATTAACGTACTCTCTCTTGATATAGAACTCTTTAGAATTATTAACTTTCATAAAAATATTGTATATTTTTTAATCATTTCACCTCAAGCGAGGTGGTACCGCCAATGGTGTGTAGGGGGCTACGTAAGAGAGTTATAGTATTAGACAGGAAGAGAGTGAAGAGAAAAGCAAGCCAACCACAAGGGGGGATGAGAATGGGCAAAAGAAGAATGTGAACACAGGAGTGAAGACAGTTGTAGAGGTAAAGAGAAAGGAAAAGAGCAAAATACACGGGGTGATATAACAAGGACTGGAGTCAAGTGGATAGGAGATGGGAATTGACTTTGCATTTAAATTCCTGGAAGTTGTAGCTGTCAGGAAAGCAAGTATATAGAAGGGAGTTCCACAGGCGGTAAAAGCGAGAAAAGAAGCTGATGGAGTAGGATTGTCGTCTGTATTTGGTTGATCTAACTGTAAAAGAGTGGAACCTTGTTGCCAGTCTGGTGCACGAGAGAGCACCAATGACCAAATTTCGTCAGAGCAGAAGCCATGAAAATATATATAGAAGTGACAGAGGGAAGCCACATCTCGCCGATGAGAAAGTGGCTGGAGTCGAACTGCCAGGTCTGGACCAGTCAAATTACAAATTCGAAGACGGAGAAGAACAGCAGAGTCGCCTGACCATATATGACAACAGTATTCCATACTCGATAGGATGGTTGATTAGTAATATAATAATACATTTATAGAAACACAATGTAACGTATATATAAAAGTGTTTAACCGCAAAAGACCCAATACATAAATATATATAGTCATCCGTAGACAGATCTGTTTCGCTGTATCACAGCTCATCAGTCCGGTTAGACAGCCGATTACTTTTTACCCAGGATTGAAACCTGACCGAATTGACGTCAGTCGGCGATTCTACCTCTAAGCTACGAGCTTTCGGTAGAAGGAGGTGAACGAACTTTTTAGCGTGTACATTATCATTACACACGCCCCATAGCTGAGAGTGTTCTAATTCATTGCTGAATGAACGATGCGTAAATGCCAGAGTAGCTGCTGTTTTATATAAAGATATCAGATTAAGAAATCTTATAAATGATCATTGATTTATTTAGATTCTAGCGTTTTTTGATAAATTTATTAGCAAATTTCAGTTTATATAAAAACATAAAAGTAAAGGAAGTCATATTTTCTGTGATATATCCCTTAATGAAGTGGATGATCATGGCTCTCCACAATTTCTTATCCTTTGTATAGCATGTTAGGAAGATTCCTGTTTCTTTCAATTGCTTTTTTTCTGTTTATCCTGTTAATGTTACATTCTCCAAGCCCTCTTTCCTCAAAATGTGTCTTAGAAGTTTCAACTATCTCTTTCTGGTTCTAAGAACTGTTTTTGTTTCCATTTTCCTTAAAATTTCCTCATTACTCACATTCGACATCTATGGTATTCTCTGCCTTTTAGAAGACATCTTTCACTATTCCAATGTCCCTTCATATTTCAAGGTCACATTTTCCATCATCTCTTAAAACACTTTCCAAATAATTATAATTTCTGTACTTGGTTTCAAATATAAATAGCTTCAAAGAATATAAGATAATTAACAATAAAACAGATTTCTCATAAAAAGTAGTATCACAAAAAATTTATTTATTATGAATATTTAATAGTCTTCTTTTTTGTTTTTTATGAAAATGAAAATGTTTTTTATATTGATGTTATTGAGATGAAGAATTGTCATTATATGCCTTTACTTTCAGTCTATCCTTGACAATTTATAGTATTGTAATATATTAAGGATTACATAAATGTTAGTAGTTTAATACACGTGAATTCAATCAAATATTCCAGCCGTAAGTAACTTATTACTTTCAAAGTTTATTTATTTATTTATGTAGAAAAGTTCGTTTGGTACTTGCATAACACACACACACACACACACACACACACACACACACACACACACACACACACACACACACACCACACACACACACACACACACACACACACACACACACACACACACACACACACACACACACACACACACACACACACACACAACACACACACACACACACGCGCGCGCACACACACACACACACACACACACACACACACACACACACACACACACACACACACACACACACACACACACACACACACACACACACACACACACACACACACACACACACACACACACACACACACACACACACACACACACACACACACACACACACACGCACGCACGCACACACACACACACACACGCACACACACACACACACACACACACACACACACCACACACACACACACACACGCACACACACACAAGTTCACGTTACCGACTTATTAGCACACACGTTCTTACATGATTTTCTCATACACATATTTTTCCAAAAATCGTTCATCGATTAAATACACTTGTCATGTGCATTATTTTGCACACATACATTTAAACAGACATTAAAACAAATGTCTATTGCTTTATAACACGTGGCACACATATATATGAAACATTTTTATCCGCTTACAATTAAAAATGAACCTCTATTGGCTTATTACACGTGAAGCACACACACGTATGTTTATATAAGTCGCTTTTTAATAGTTTTGACTTTGTAACTAACTGATAAAGAATTAGTTACGACTTTCTAATAATATGAGCATTTCTAGATATATGAGCATTTCTAGATATATTACAAGAAAGTCTAAGAATTATTACAGGTTTTCAAAAATTAAATTTAAATTAGATGTTTGTCTAAACACACATTGAAATAAAACACCATGTTCACTTGCAATGTTATTTTCTTATTTTTGCTTTCGTTCTTCTTCATTTTCTCATAATGTCAAATTTTTATTTTATTTTTTGATATCATCCAGCTGCGTTAGAGCGTACAAATCTTTGTTATACATGGCTAAATTCTAAATAGTTTTAAAGATATTTATTTACTCGTGTAAACAATTTCTTATATAGGTCATCGAGCTAAAACTTGTGTATACTATTGGAGTCATGCTTTTGCTTTGTAACGAAAACTTCAAAAAATATGAGATGACTTCAAATATTAGATTCACTTTGTGTTGGTACAAGATTGCAGTCGAAAGATACCTTAAAATTTGACAGCGGAAAGGTCTTTGCCGACATGTAGAAAGTTCTACGAGTATGTATACACCTAATTATATTTATATTCACTTCAAATAATTGTTCGTCAAATTTTTGAAAAAAAAAACAAAAAAAACACTGCACTGAGGAAAACTCTGTCGAAACGTCAATAAATCTTGCTTTATGTTTTTTATCTCATCCCTTTGTTTTTCTGTGGTTGTCGGACTTTAAGTTCACCACACTATTTTTTTTTTCAATTGGAGTAGATAGACTAAATTATCGCCCGGTTCACACTCCACCCACGTCTATTGAACAGGTGAAGAGGCTCATCCTTTTTCCCTGTTTAGGATGTGGTTTCCGGTTTTCTCTTTTCCAATCTTTTTTTGTTTTCAATTGGAGTAGATAGACTAAACTATCGCCCGGCTCACACTCCACCCACGTCTATTGAACAGATGAAAAGGCTCATTCCCTTGTTCCCTGTTTAGGATGTGATTTCTGGTTTTCTCTTTTCCAATCTTTTTTTTTTTTTCAATTGGAGTAGATAGACTAAACTATCGCCCGGTTCACACTCCACCCACTTCTATTGAATTGGTGAAGAGGCTCATCCCTTGTTCCCTGTTTAGGATGTGGTTTCCGGTTTTCTCTTTACAATTCTTTTCACTCTTACGTAGCCCCCCGCACATCAGTGGCGTTACCGCCTTGCTCGGGGTGATATCATTAAAAAAAATATTGTTTAACTTATTAAAAAATAATCATAAAATAAATTCTTTTGCGTAATTGAAATCTATTTAAATACACCTTTAGCCGGATGGAATACTACTGCCATATATGGTCAGGCGAAATCGCTGTTCATCTCTGGAGACTCAGTAATGTGATATTTACCGACTTGGCGGCTCGACACCAGCCACTTTCTCCCCGACGTGGTGTGGCTTCCCTCTGTCTGTTCTATAAATATTTTCATGGATTCTGCTCCGATGAACTTAAGTCACTGGTTCCCCGACCACATGAATTTACTCGTGCAACCAGACTGGCAATTGGGTTGCACACATTCAAAGTTAGATCAACCAAATGCAGACGACAATTCTACTCCAGTAGCTTCTTTTCTCGTACTTCCCGCGTATTGACTCGCTTCCATATTCTTGCTTTCCTGATGGCTACATAACTCTAGGAATTTAAATGCAATGTCAATTCCCATCTCTTAACCACTTAACTCTAGTTCCTTCTGCATCACCCTGCATATCTTTTCCTTTCTCGCTACCTTTGCAACTGTCATCACACCTGTATTCCCATCCTTCTCTTGCTCCCTTCTCTGACACCTACTGAAGCTGGTTCGTCTTTCTCTTTACTCTCCTCCTATCTTTTTCTCTTATGTAACCCACTGCGCATCAGTGGCGTTACCGCCTTGCTTGGGGTGAAACTATTACAAAAATATAGACAAGTACAATAATAATAATAATAATAATAATAATAATAATAATAATAATTGGGAGAATATTTGGAGCAAGACAGTGGAATATAATGCCAATTCAGAGTGGATTAAACGAGAACAAGAAAGAATGAAGGATTAACCTGGTTCAAGTATCGAAAATATAATCAAGAATAATAGTAGGTAAGCACTAAACAGCACCTCCAAAATGGATATCTCCAGGAAATGAAAACGTACCCAATTTACCCGATTGTTGGCGCTATCGTCTGTTAACAATCGATAAAACACTATACCAATTCTTATTTCGATAGAAACTAGGAAGAGAGTACTGGATTGCTACGTGATGTCTGTCCTTCAATATGGCAGTGAATGCTGGACAATGCCATCAAAGATGAAGGAAAAACTTGAAGCAACTGAAATGTGGTCCTACAGAAGGATGCTGCGAATCTCATGGATCGAGAATGTGAGCAATGATGGGGCCTTGGAAATGATGGAAGCAAAAAGGAAATTCATACTGAGAATCAGGAAGAGACAGCTGAAGTTCCTGGGACACGCTATAAGGAAGTGGGGCCTGGAGATTCTAACAGGCCAGATAGAGGGAAAAAGAGACAGGGGAAAGCAACGGATAACATATTTGAAGGACCTAATCAGGTGGATGACAGAACGAGGACTGCACGGTGTAACAGGAGAAGGCATACTCAGAGCCACCAGGGATAGGAAACGTGGAAAGCCATGATCGCCTACGTTCTGAAAGGAAGAGGACACATAGAGAAGAAGAAGAATGAAATTGCAGAATGGTTCACTGACGGTATTACATACCTGCTACCAAAAACAGATGAAACGGATGATTCAAAAAATTATAGGCCAATAACATGCTTGTCCACCACATATAAATTGATCACGTTTGTCCTGACGAACTTTATGCTTACTCTTTTTTTCGATGAAAACAACTTTCTTTCTCTGATACCGAAGAGATGGCAAAGATCAACTACTTATAGATATAACGATTCTGGAAAATTGCAGAAAAAAATGTAGAAATCTCAGTACAGCTTGCAAAGCTTTAGAGAGTGTGCCAAACTCTAGGATCCGTTTAGGGCTTTGGAAATGTACAAATTTCTCCTCGGTTTCTTTAAACATAGCATGGAACTGTGGAAAGCCACATTATACCTAAATCACACCAAAGGTATTGCTATTTCCAATTGTTTGAATATCTGACAAAGAATCTTTTAAGGACATTCATTGTCAACCTCTTCTGTTTAGCCTACTTTTAATGCCTCCTTTCGCATGAAGTAAACTGTAATAACTATAAATACAAAGTAAAAAAGAAAGTGTTTAATCAGTTATTGTACATGGATGATTTCAAACTCATTGCTAAAGACGGTAATGAGTTGAATGTTATTCTCAATACTATAAAATACTTAAGTGATGATGCGTTGTGGCGCAGTGAATATCGACTCGAAACGAGAAATTGGAGTGACGAGTTCGAATTCCAGTTGAATTTGTTGCATTCATATACGCAAAAATACTCTTCGAAAAGGTATAAATCCGTGGCATTTCCTTCCAACTATAGGTTAAATGGCAGGACAGATCGTGTGCTGTAGTCTTGATTGGTAACCAGTAGCCAAGAAGACGCAGTGTATTGTTTTGGGGGAGACTAGCTAGATCTATGTTAATCGGGGGCGTCAAGAGGGACTGTTTGTGGTGGTTGATGGATAGTAGCTTCGTTTTGGAATCATGAAAGTTTACGAGAAATTACTTACACCACTCCATAACAGATTGAATGTTCTTCTCATGATCGGCAGCGAAGTCATTTTTGTTTGCCTTGGCGGGAGTAAATGGTTGTGTCGGCAACGTAAATGCCTATTTGGGATTTGATTCCATCTGGGAGATCGTTGATGAAGATCAGAAATAGCGTCCGGGCTTGAGATGGAGTCCTGGGCGATACCTGCGTTCTTGTGATAGGATTCGGAGGCGTGCCCATTCAGGATGACCTACATTTTGCGGTTTGATAGGTACGATTAGATCAAACCAAGCTTGGGCAGAATTTCGCAGTCCCAGACTCTATCAAATGTTTTGAAGATATTCATAGCAACAGCTCTAGCTTCGCCTTTCTTATAAAGCGCCTGGTATATGTACTCAGTAATGTTCGTTAGCAAATCAGCAGTAGACCTGGCAAACAAAAACCATACTATCTGTCTCAGAATAATTTATGGGCGGTGAGATGTTGAACTGACACTATATATCCTTTGTGTAACTAATAAAACAACAGCTCTTAGGCAAAATTCGATTTTATTCATCAACATAGTCTCCTTCAAGGGTGATACACTGATTTAACACCGTGGCCCCACGTGCCAAATCCTGCCAGACTACCTAACTCTTCCAATTTGGCCCCTCAACCTTCGGCGTTTTCGTCTCGGGTTGAGGTATCTATTCGGTCTTAACCGAACTCAAGGGGTTGGCCGTAGGTCCCTAAGCGCCCGCAGGTCAGTCACCCAGCTCACTGGTTTAAATCTGCTTCTTTCCCACGTTGTGATTATCAGATCCAGACAGCAGACGTGTTATTCGTTGATGGTCGACTGAAGATGTAAATACGGCTGGAAGAGCCATGTTAAACATTTAGAATACAGGAAAAAAATAGAAAAGAAAAAAAAATAATGTCTGTAGAAAGCCGAACAAACAACTGCTTGATGGTTGCACTGTAAATGTCTTTTATATACAAAAAAAAAGAATAGAAAAAGAAAAAGGTTACAGAAAGTAAAAGTATTTAACATAACAACTAACACACGGGATTCTAGACAGAGAGGGAGAGTGTGTATGGTTCATTTGTTGTTAAATCGTCTTAGAATATATATATAACTCTTTTCAACAATGTTCTTCAGACTCTTTTGACGAAGTCAATTCTTCTCAAATAAAACACTGGGACCACGTGTCTTGCTAAGGTGCTGGTACAAACGACGGATGATGCAATTCCGATGTTGTCGGGCTAGTGACGACCTTAACCTATATATACTCAGCAGTTTTCAATGCGACCGCTATAACGACGTTATTTCTCATAGTCCTTCGGCGACTATTAAATTTCAGCATTCCGCAACAAATTCGGGGCGATGCTTAAAGTTTTCAAATCATAAATCTCCTTGTCGGCAACTACTCAATCCGACCTCTTCACAAAACATGAGTTTCATATAATCATTTTATGATGTTCTTCTTCCTCTTCTTTGTCTTTTCGTCGTCACCGCACAACAAATAAAATCTGCGTCTGAAACAATAGGACCGAAAGTAAGTTAAATATAAAATATATTTTATTCTCCTTTTTCATACAAAAACATTTTCGGTTAGGAGGTTGATTGGTCCGAATTGTCAGCAACCTTTCTCCAGCGAGTGCTGGGTAACCCATACTCTTTCTCTTGTCTGCACACACCCCTCCTCGAGGAGACCGATGACACCCAAACGTAAACTTCTATGGTCGTGAACCGACTCTTTCAACTTCAGCATTACGACGTGCTACGTGCTTTTATAGGAAAGGGACGGGTTATAAGCCAGGTCATCCACGCGCTTATCATAAGTGATCCCGAGTGTTTGTTTACTTTAGTCAAAATCATTTGAATTTCAATGTTCTCTTTGCTTAACAAACACTATTTCAAATCTCTTAGTTGAAAATATTATTTCGTTTACCTCCATTGATGAAAAAAATATAACGGCCATATCTTATGCCTAGATCAAATTTCACTGTTAGTAAACAAGATACATCTCGATTTTCAATCTCCCAAATCCTTTTCATCAAAAGTTATTTCGTTTACCTCCTTTGTTTTCTGATGACCCAAATATAATTGCCTGATTTTGGTTTAGATCAAATTTCTCTACGCTGGTTTATTTCAATGTTCAATTCAAATCCAAATTTTCGACCAAAAGAAAAATAATTAATATTGCCACGTTTTCTGGAAGTCGAATATCTGTTTTAAAAAATTTCTTAATAAAATTTAAAAAGAAAGAATGCTAATGATGTTTCGGCCGTTTCGGCCTTCTTCATGTACCAGAAATTTTGAAGCTTTTAAATGTGTGTATGTGTTTGAATCTCTCTCTCTCTCTCTCTCTCTCTCTCTCTCTCTCTCTCTCTCTCTCTCTCTCTCTCTGATCCCAACGCTTCTCTAACGATTCGATACCTTTTTTGTGGCCTCAAAATACACCTCAGTTTCCGATATCATTAGAGCCAAATCTGTTTCTCTGGGGTATTTTTTTGAGGTCTGCAAACAGTCAGGAGTCGTTGGGGACCAGATCTAGAGAATAGATGGATGCGGAAGCAATTCTAAAAGGAATTTATATAGTTTTGCAACCGTTGCGGTTGACTTGTGAAATGGTGAGTTATCTTGGTGAAAGATCAATTTTCTTCTTCATCTGTGACCGTTTTTGTGCCATGTTTTCCTTCAAACACACTAATAATACTATATAATTTTCGCTATTAATGGTTCTTCTTTTCTCAATGTAATCGATGAACAAAATACTTTGCGAAACCCAAAATAAAGAAAGTAAAACCTTGCCTGCTGATGTTTGCGTCTTTGATCGCTTTGCTGAAGTCCACTAAGCTGACTGCCGATTTGACTCCGGAGTGAAAGGGTCAATCCATGTTTCATTCATTGTCACATATTTACGCCAAAATTACTTCTTGCTGCGTTAAAACATTTGCAGACAACACTGAATTATCAACGCATGTGAATAAACGCGGCACAAACTTTGAACACAGCTTTCTCATTGACAAATGTTCATGCAAAATGGTAAATACACTGCCTTCTGATATGTTCAAATCCTCTGCTATCTCACGGAACTCCAATTTACAAAATGAGTTTGTGGATTGTTTTGGCGTTTTTCAGGACAATTGCCGATTTTGAGCGATCTGGGCGATTACGTTTAAAGTCAGAATACCACCTTTTAACCGTGTTTACGACGAAGCAGAGTCCGAATAACACTTATCAAGTCATTGCTTTGCTTGAACATTATTTTTCCTATCAGAAAGCAATGTTTTAACAACACCCGAAATTCAGGTTTTTCCATTGATTTAAAAATTTGCAATAGCTTCTCTTAAATAACGTTAAATAACGTTAATTTGTAAAGTAAAAATTCCATTGTCACGTACCATTTGAAGGTTAGTACTTCATAAAAATCATATGGGTTTTCTTATTAGTGGTGCCATCCATATGTCAGGCCCAGGAATTATGGAGTGATGGGTTATTTCAGCATTGATGATAGCCTGGAACACTTTACCAAATATTTGTGGGAGGCTCTGATAGGGCGATAATTAGAAGAGTCTGAGGGTTCTCTTGAGTTCTCGAATACATCAACAAAAGAAGATGTTCCCAAGGAACATAAGAAATCGCGGAAAATTCCGGCGATTTACTTCCTGTAATGAAAGTAATAAGCGTAGAAATACAATAGCGTATTACTTTCATTACAGAAAGTAAATCGAAGGAAGTTTCAGTAAAAGAAGAAAATTGACCGAAATAGACCGAAATTTGTTGTCCTGCGCCGAATGACGTTTAGCAGCTAATTACATGACTGCGTTAGAGTTACGGGAGAGAAAAAGTGCGAGATAGAGTTCGTTTTTGTTATGGACTTTCAAATCAAAAAAAGGTAGGTTTCTTCAATAATTAATTGTTGATGTGAGTTCAGCATATACATTTGCACAGAAATAATGCTATTTTAGATAAATTTGAAGCAGGAAAAGCCTCCGGGACCTAAAACGAAAATTTACCAACAATAGCCGATCTCTCATAAAGAAATCCCTCTTCGAGCGTAGATCCATAATCTCTTGAAACCGACGACTGCCAATAAAATATTCTCAATGATCATAGCCTTGTGTCAAACTAATCTAATCTCAATAAATTCCATCTTGTAAGTGTACAGTAAGGACCTACTTCTTTTATCTCGTTTCATTGTGTCAACTATAGAAAATATTTTGTGACATCTTCCGTGACACTCGATAAGGTGGTATTCTAAGAAGGACAATGCTACTTCGTAGTTGTCGATAAGAGCAAACAAAATGCAATGTTGAAACTTATCTATTAGATAAGAGACACGCTCTTAAGGGAATGCTAAAATGTCATCACTCATAAGTTGTTGATCGGAGATTTTAAGTAAGAGGTGTGTTTTCTTACAGGTGTTGGACTTGAAATGTATCAGTTATGCGCACAGATAGATCTTCAGACTTCAAATATAATACCTACTTATACTTAGTAATATATGTAAATATATTTATATTATATAATTATACTAGCAGGATAGGCCGGCGTTGCTCGGGTGTAATGAAAGCTTTGAAACTAATCTATGGTCATGGAGCTCAGACTCTTTGGACGTTGGCACGAAAGACTAAAAAGCAATATGTTTCCAGTTAAAGCAAAACCGTAGACTGAAAGAGAAAAATGAATGGATGTAAGTCAAATTTTGATTTCCTGGTATCGATATCAAATAAGTTTTTTTCGTTGTAAACTGAATTTTGAAGGCTAAATAAGTCCTCTGAGTAAATGGTATCATGGCTGTGACTAAGAACTACAATTATACCTACTAAGATCCAAATCCGAAGCAAAAACTAAAATAACAGGGCTGAAAAAAAATACAGACATGCAGACAGATAAACAGACACATACACAAACATCTTGCCTTTTATATATATATATATATATATATATATATATGTTATCGATTTTCTGCACTATCGTAAGAACTGCAACCTTGAAACTTCTGAATATCGTTTCTTATGTCTATGAGTGTATCAAATTTGATTAAAATCGGACCACTCCTTCTATAACCCGTTTTTTCGATTATCGATTTTCGATAATTATTGGGGGAGTACCTCGACACAAAGCCTAGCTAAGAACACTAGCAGACGCTTATAGTACAACTGTATAAAAGTTCAAGAAAATCGGTTCAGCCGCTTTGGATTCTGTAGGTAACGGACACTTATACACACACACACACACACACACACACAGACAAAGTTCCATTTATAAATAAGTTTAGATATAGACTAGCAATATAGCCCGGCATTGCTCGGGTGTAATGAAAGCTTTAAAACTAATCTATGGTCATGGAGCTCAGACTCTTTGGACGTTGGCACGAAAGACTAAAAAGCAATAGTTGTTTCCAGTTAAAGCGAAACCGTAGACTGAAAAAAAAATGAATGGATATAAGTCAAATTTTGATTTCCTGGTATCGATATCAAATAAGCATTTTTTTTGTCGTAAACTGAATTTTGAAGGCTAAATAAGTCATCTGAGTAAATAGTATCATGACTGAGACTAAGAACTACAATTATATTTACTCAGAGCCAAACCGGAAGCAAAAACGAAAATAAAAGGGCTGAAAAAAAAATGCAGATAAACAGACGCACACACAAACATCTTGCCTTATATATATATATTATTGATTTTCTGCTCTATTGTAAGAATTGCTACCTTGAAACTTCTGAATATCGTTTCTTATGTCTTTGTCTATGAGTGTATCAAATTTGATTAAAATCGGACCACTCCTTCTCTAAGCCGATTTTTTCGGTTATCGATTTTCAATATTTATCGGAGGTACCTCGACACAAAACCTAGCTAAGAACACTCGCAGACGCTTATAGTACAACTGCGCAAATTTTCAAGAAAATCAGTTCAGCGGTTTCGGAGTCTATAGGTAACGGACACACACACACACACACACACACACAAACACACAGACAAAGTTCCATTTATAAATAAGTTTATATATACATTGAAATTCACTAGCATTATAATATTTTGTAATCTTGTATTACTATCATTCTGTAGTAATTCTGCTTTCCATTTTTGCATTAGTTCTTTAGTTAACACGGCAGATATTCTCTGTTAATACCACATAATTTCGTTTTATCAATGTGAAAAGAAGGAAATTATATACCAGTGATACTACTTGCTTTCAGTGAGAAAATGGAAAAAAAAAAAAAGAAAAAGATACAAGTGTTTAACGTCTCCTGCCAATACCTAATAAATAAAGTACGTTTGATTGAGGGGAAAGACATATCAAAGACACTACATGGTTTCACTAAGAAAGAAACTTAATTTTCTAAGCACCGCTGAGACTTGGCACATGGCCGAAAGTATAAGGGTACCCAGTGAGTATCGAACTCACTATTCAGTTGTAATTGGTTTTAGTGAGCATTACATCACATCGGGGTGCCCGAAGATTAGGCTAATAGAAATTTAAATCTTTTTAATTGAAATGGAAAAATGTTTTTCTTTGTTGTTATGACACTATTTTGTTAAAGTTGTTAAACTGAAATACTTAACAATGCCATACGGAAATTTATACGGACATTTTCTTGTCGTAAGTTTCAGCCGGCATTTGCCGCTGTTACTATGACACTGTCAGCGCTCGGCCTTCGGGTAGAGGGCGCTCTCTGCTCGGAAGCGGAGATTACTAACCCAGTCGTGGTTTCGCCGAAGGGTAGATTCACGACTCGGTAATAATAGACAGACATTTTTTGGCCCGGCTATATGGACGGGAAGACTCACTATAAAATGACCTTGGGTCACATCTAACCTTGGGAAGGTTGGTAAATACCGTCGTAGAACTCTCCATGAGCCTGTTCAATCAATAACTGAAGAATTAAGATCTATCAGAAAATGAAAATAGGAAAACTTTGAAAATTTTCCAGGGTTTCTAGTAAATAATTTTTTTGGTCTAGTTAATTTCGCATGTGCGTTGTGGTCCAGTGGATATCGGCTCGGAACGAGAAATCGGGGAGCCGAGTTCGAATTCCAGTTAAATTCATTGCATTCACTTACGCGCAAATACCCTTGGGAAAGGTATTAATCCGTCTCTTCCTTCCAGTTATGAGTCAAATAAAGGGACAGATTGGGTTCTATAGCCTTGGCTGGCAAGCAGTCTACTGCAGAAAGTATTGGCAACCTACTGCGGGATAATATTCTGCCCACTCAGTCATATCTCTTTCGAGACATGATTCTCCCCCCCCCCGCCCCAAGCGTGTATCACGTATGTCACTTAAATGACTAATTGATTTCGTTTAACAGTAGATAAAACTCTATGGGCTATTTAATGCCAAAATCTAAAAATGTATTGCTAATCATTTTCTTGGAAAATATATTGTTACGATGAAGGCGCAGTGTCCAACCCAGTTTGCAAGTCTCCATCATCCAACTTTAACGGCCGTCCCGAACGAGGTTTATTTTCAATGTCGCCAGAATCGAAACGCTTGTATCACTTTTAGATCGCCGCATATGCAATTGTTATTTTACCTTCGGCAGCACAAATCTCTTCTGCAGCTTTTTCTGGTTGAAAGACCTCGCTTCCAGCAGTAACGAATCAAAACTCGCAGCTCAATTTTATCAAATTGCCATCTGGAATACAAAGATGAAGATCACTATAACAATATAAACGCAAAATTGCATAAAAATTCAATTTTTCGCAAGTGTTTACGAACTTTTGGTACAACCTAATGATATAAAAACGTATTTCTTATATTTTTACTATAAAATATATTTTTATACTTCCATATTGCATGGTATTTGTTTGGAATTCATTATCCATAGCTGGGACCCTAACTGATTCTACTATACTCTTGTTAGGGTGGGCCTGGGAACAACAGCACTTAAGAAGTGGTTCCACACTCCCCAAAACCTCTAATCTCCCGATCGGAGATCTTGCTGCCATATGTAGTCTATCGTCTTACCCAGGACTAAATATTATTAGTAGAGTTTGACATGTTATAGATAAATTTGTATCTGCTGACTTAAGCTTCGTAAGAGAAACATGAACAACAGTAATGTTTTTTTAAATAATTTTTATGCGAGTTTATTTCATATTACTATAAAATTACCAAATAAAGATAAGTAGAAAGCTAAACGAGAAAAAAAATTTGCTTCCTTAACAGGTAATTCTGTATTTACACTCTCAAACTGGTTCCGTGGTTGAACTGGTGGCGCTATACTGAGGTAACAAAAGGTAGCATGCTCAGTTCCTGTTACAGGTAGATTTTTTTCTTTAGTGGGGTGTCTCAATTTAGACCAGTTGATTAATAATTTCACTGTTTAAAAAGAATAAAATAAAAACAGACTAACAACACGTGAGTCGAATAAAAAAGAACCTCCAGGAAATAAAGAGGCTTCAAAGTAACGAAAAACAGGCGTTTCGAGATCAAGATGACGAGTGTAATATGTGCAGTAACTGTTCATACATTCGGACCGCGGCTCCAGAAATCATTAGCAGTTCCAGCCAGCCAGCCAGCCATCAACATCACCTGCTCGTCATCACTCACCGCTCCATCCATCTCCAGCTCCTGCTGCTCCAATCATCTCAAGTAGGCCTCCAGCTCACGCCATTCTCGCCAGCAGCAACGATATGCATTAAACTATCCTGTTCAGGACAACACTCTTCAGCAACTACAAAACTTTTCTCTAGGAAATACCATTCTCGTCTTCTACATGAGCATGAATAGCTATTTTTGCCTAGTGCACTGAAAACTAATTTGTTTCGAGGAAAATAAGGAAAATAAGCTTGGTAATATATCTTTCAGGATGTGCCGTGTGGGGCAGTGGTTATCAACTCGGTACGAGAATTTGGGGAGCCGAGTTCGAATTCCAGTTGAATTCATTGCATTCACTTACGCACAAATACACTTAGAAAAGGTATTAACCCGTCTCTTATCTCCAGTTATGGGTTAAATAATAAGACAGATTGGGTTCTATAGCCTTGGTCGGCAACCGGTCAGCGGTAGAAAGCAATGTCAATCTACTGAGGGATAATCATCTGCCCAGTTAGTCATGTCTCTTTCAAGACATTATCGCCTAAGCGTCTATCACGTATAGCATTTAACTGACTAACTGAACTGAATATATTTTTTGCAAGGAATTCAACAGGAATTCGGGGAACCGTGTTCGAATTCCAGTTGAATTCCTTGCATTAACTTACGCGCAAATATTCTTGGGAAAGGTATTAATCCGTCTATTCTCTTCAGTTATGGGTTAAATAACAGGATAGATTAGGTTCTATAGCCTTGGTCAGTAACCAGTCTACTGCAGAAAGTAATGGCAACCTACTGCGGGATAATTTTCTGCCCAGTGCATCATGTCTCTTTCAAGACATGATCGCCCAAGCGTGTATCCCATATTTGACTGAATATATTCTTTACTTAAAGCTTCTTTTTATTTGATGTTGCCAGTCAACATTCAATAATTGCTTATTAGTCAATATACCCCCGCCCCACATCACATGCACCCACTTAAAAAAAAGGGGTACAGTAACAAGAAATCATGTTTGATAAACAATCCTTGCAAAAAATGAATGTTATTTATGTTTCGGATACGAAACTAAATTAGCAGAAAATGGACCATAATAACTAATAACTTGTACGTAATTTTAATGAAACCTGCATTATATATATATATATATATATATATATATATATAGTAGCTACTCCGGCATATACGCATCGCTCATTCAATAATGAATTAGAGCACGCTAGCTATTGGGCGTGTTTATACGCGCTAAAAAGCATGCGTTCTTCTACCGGACGCCCGTAGCCTAGGGGTAGAATCTCCAACTGATGCCGATTCGCTCGCGTTTCAATCCTGGGTTAGGAAGCGATCGAAGTCTAAGCCGTACTGATGAGCTGCGAAACAGATCTGTCTGCGGATGACTATATATATGTATATATACTATAGTCATCCGCAGGACACATATATATGTGTGTGTGTTTAAGCACCAAATGCTTTTTTAAAACATGTTAGTGTCAGATTTCCACTTTACCGTATTATATCACAAATACCCACTCCTATAATATTTTTTTTAATCGTGTCGCCCCAAACAAGGCATTTAACTGTCACTGTTATGTAGATGCTTACATAAGAAGAATGTTATGAAGAGTGAAAGGTTGCAGGGGGTGTCAGGTAGAGATTAGTAGAGGGAAGAGTTTACTGATGAGAATGGGGTGGACGAGGAGGAATGTTATGAGGAGTGGAAGGTTGCATGGGGTGTCAGGAAGAGTGTAGGACAGGGAAGAGAGTACTGATGTGAGTGGGGTGTATGTAGAAAAACATGAGAGAGAGGATGTAAGTTAGTGAGACAGGAGATGACTATTGACTCTACATTTAAATGCTTGGAGATTGTAACTGTCAGGTAAAGCAAGTCTTGCGGAAGAGAATTCCACAGGCGGGAAGTTTGAAAAAAGAAGCTGATGCGTTTACAATTTATTGGTTTCACAGTAAAAGGGTGGGACCTAGTTGCTAATCTTGTGACTTGAGGAAATTTGTATATAGTGGGTACCAGTGAGCTAAGTTCATCGGAGCAGAAGCCGTGAAATTATTTGTAGAAGAGACACAAGTAAGCCACACTGCGTCGGTGAGAAAGCGACTGTATCCTAGCTACCAAGTTGGGTTCAATCACATTACAGATTACCCGTTGGATTCGGTCGAGGACACCTAAGTGGATAGTAGGAGCACCCGCTCAGATATGGCAGCAATGCACGGGCGGATGACAGACTTGTATATGTGCAGGATTGTTTGGGAAGGGGAAAACTTTCTGGCACTACACAGAGAACCAAATTTCTTAGCAGCGGATTTAGTTATGGATTCTATATAGTTATTCTACTTGAGGTCTGGTGTGAGAGTTAACCCAAGGAGGCGCAGTGTTTCGCTTTCAGGGAGAGAAGCCTGATTCATGTTAATGAGCAGGAGGAACGATTGTCTGTGGTGGTTATTAGATAGCAGCTTCGTTTTGGAAGCATTAAAATTTACGAGCCATTTCTTACCCCCGTCCACCACGGATTGGAGTTCCTTTTCAAGCTTTTTCAGCCTTGGTAGATTTTTGATCGAGGCGAGAGTAAACCGTAGTATCGTCAGCATATATGCCCGCTTGGGATCTTATAACGTCAAGAAGATCGTTAATATAGATAAGGAAAATCGTAAGACCGAGAATAGGGGCTTTGAGGGCACCCGCCTTCATGTGATAGTATTGGAAGGCTTGTCCGTTCAATATCACCCTCATTGTACGGTTTGAAAGGAAGGACTGGATTAAGTCAAACAATTGTCCAGTTATACCATAGCCCTGCAGCTTGCATAGGAGGCCAGCATGCCAGATTCTGTCAAACGCTTTGGAGATATCAAGGACCACAGTTCGGGCTTCGCCGTTTTGGTCGAGGGCCTGGTGTATATACTCAGTGATGGTCGTGAGCATATCAGCGGTAGACCTGGTGAAGCGGAAGCCATACTGTTTGTCAGAGAAGACTCTATGGGCTGTGAGATGTTGTACCACATCGGCGTTGATGATGGCTTCGAACACTTTGCCAAAGATCGGTAGGATGGTGATAGGGCGATAATTAGCGGAGTCAGAGGGTTCTCCAATATTTATATATATAGGAAACACGGAGGAGGATATCCAGCAGGCAAGAAAGCAGAAAGGCAGAAGTTATAGAGTTTAGAGAGAAAACAGAGGAGAGTTCATGACCACATTTCTTTAGGACAATGATAGGTATTCCGTCTCCACCGCTTGCCTTATGGGGGTCAAGCTTAGATTTTATTTTGGCGACTACCGAGGGATTAATTTGTATATCAGTCAGTTGGTTCTGGGTTCGGAGAGGGAAGTCGGATACTCCAGACGAGTCCAGTGTCGAGTTAGTGGAGAATCTGCGTGCGAAGCACTCAGCCTTGTCTGTTGAAGAGGTGAGGTCCTCAAATTCGTTGATTAGAGGTGGGATTGAGGGCTTACTGTTGTTCAGCACGCTTTTACAGAGCCTCCAGTGGTCTTTGGAGCCAAACTTACAGGATGCCATGCGCTGCTTCATTCTGGCTGCAAACATCAGCTTATCTCCATTAAGTACCTTCTTGCATTCATTGCGAGCCGAGGCAAAAAGACGCCTGTTATGATCTGACGCGTGACTCCGGTAAAGCCAAAAGAAGTGATTTCGGTGGGCGATGGCAGCTGATCAGGCAGCAGAGAACCAGGGGGATGAGTGGGATTTAAGTCTCAACTTTCTGGCAGGGATGAAAGCATCTATGTCAGCCTTAAACCAAGAGGAGACCCCAGCTGCGCAGTCTTCAACAGGAAGGCTAAATACTTTATTCCAAGGTACATCACTCAGGAAGTCGCAGAACGAGTCCCAATCAGCTCTTTGGTAGCAGTAAGATATTCTGCCGGTCTGAGGTTCTTGGGTAGGGTGGAGGTTGAAGGAGATATTGACGGAAACTAATGCATGGTCAGAGTTTCCGAGTTGCTCGACATTGCGAGAGTCACGAGTGCAGGTAAAGCACAGATCTAGTGGTTAATCGTGTCCGTTAGATTTATTACAGAAACGCGTGGGGAACTCCACCACCTGCGTAAGGGACTGAGTGAAAAAAACTCATGGTGTGTACACCAGCAAGATATGTGACAGAGTTATGAAGCCACTCAGCATGATGGGCGTTAATGTCGCCAAACACAAATATATGGGCAAACGGGTGAGAGGAAATGGCTTTGTCAATATTGTTGGAGATGCTGTCAAGAACGGAGCAGACGGGAGATGATAGAGAGCGGTAGAGAAAGAGGAGATAGCTAACTGAGCTTAGAAAGGAGAGAAGGAAACACATATGAGAACGATGTGGTGATTCAAGAGTAATCATCCTGGCTAGAGGAAGGCGTTCACTGACGTAAACACCAATCCCATTCATGTGGACATTGGAGTCCTTTCTGAAGAGGGGAAGGTAGCCAGGAATATAGAAGTCAGAAGAGGGTAGTGAAGGAGTTGAGATTAGTCTCAGACAGAGCTAGAATGTCAGGGGATATTTGATGGAGAAAAGATTCAACGCTACTGAAATAGGTTCGGTTACCGCGGATGTTAGTAAAGGAAATGTTAAGGGGTTTAGGTGATTTTAATTTACCTGGTTTAGCTTTATTAGCGAAGATATGTGTGTTCATGTTTAATGTTGTTGTTGTAGAGAGACTTCGAGTAGAGGAGGCAAACGGTCATTAGCTGCGACATGCACTGGTAGGGAACTGGCGCGGGCTGCAGCCAAGTGTGGCCTCGGGGTTGCCCATCGAAACTGTTGATCAGATCGGCCGCTCTTATTAGGGCTCCTAACTACCAGTCGGAAGCAGCAACCAGAAAACTGCCAACCCGGTACCCTCACAACTAACTAAAACGCTTAACCAATTAATTATTAATCTGACATGTTTAAAAGAAAATTTGTTGCCTAAATACACAAATTTTAAATTATATAATCCAGCAGCTCATCATAACAACATTATCTGGCAATTTAAATGTAGCCTTGTGAAAAGACAGATTGAAGTACTCTCAACAAACAGCAACGAGAAAAAAAGTTGAAATTCAGACACTATAGCAAAACATAATTAAACTCTGAACAGCAGCTAATTACTACAGAAGCACAACTCCGTGAACTTTCAATTTCGCCCTATTATATCACAAATACCCACTCCTATTTATCAACTAACTAAAACGCTTTACCAATTAATTATTAATCTGATATATATATATATATATATATATATATATATATATATATATATATATATAGAAAAAAATAACAGTTTTATAATTACATGCGCTCTATTCCTGACATTCAGCAATTTATATAGTTTATGGAATGCTACATTTATGGGGGTTTTTTTTTCGGATGTGCGTTGTGGTGCAGTGGATATCGGCTCGGAACGAGAAATCGGAGAGCCGAGTTCAAATTCCAGTTGAATTCATTGCATTCACTTACGCGCAAATACCCTTGGGAAAGGTATTAATCCGTCTCTTCCTTCCAGTTATGGGTTAAATAACAGGACAGATTGAGGGTTCTATAGCCTTGGCTGGCAACCAATCTACCGCAGAAAGCAATTGGCAACCTACTGTGGGATAATCTTCTGCCCAGTCAGTCATGTCTCTTGCGTGTTTCATGTATGGCACTTACCTGACAGACTGACATTTATGGTTAAAGTGCTCAATATCGAAGACAGAGCGGATGTAAATATAAATGTCTACAGTGAACCCTTAGAGGCAACAGTCTAAATCGTGCCTGAGGATTGCGTTTAGCATGAAGCAGACTGTCGCCTCTGGGTGTTGACTTCTATATCAACACACACACACACACACACACATATATATATATATATATATATAGAGAGAGAGAGAGAGAGAAAGAAACAGACAGAGAGAGAGAGAGACAGAGACAGAGACAGAGAGACAGAGAGACAGAGAGAAAGAAGATAGATTGGTAAAAGTATACAGATATAGAAAGAGAGTGAGTAAGCAAGGAAGACTTGTTAGACATGAATATATGTAATAATATCGGGCAAAACACTCAATCATTCAGACAAAGATATACACACGCCTATACATCGACGCACGTTTCTACTCAGACGTTTTAACGATTCTCAAGGGACTGTGGCTAATTGAGTGAAGGAGTGCTGTTGTTTTTGGAAGAGAAATCTACATCTGAACTCGACCTGCATAAAATTAGCCAGAAGGAAGAATCTTCAAAGTCTAGCGGCAGTCAATCTAAGAGTTAAATGAGAGGTTCGCTTATAACGAAATTCCGTAAAGGGGAATCAATCCCGCTGATAAAACATTTCCTCTTGAAGCATACATGTCTTAGTAAGAACTCCCACTGTCATCATATGCTATAATTTTATCTCAAATAACCTTCAACTCCATAATAATATTTACTCACATTATTATTATTATTATTATTATTATTATTATTATTATTATTATTTCCCTGGATTCATGTTGTTGTGTACTCTTTTCCTTCATGGTCTCAACCACAGACTTAAGGTCAGAAATGGTCTCATGACATTTTCCACTGATCATATATATATATATATATATATATATAACCCTAAGATCAAACACATTTCACATAAATAAAACTCTTGATAATATGTGAGCTGTTATTGCGAGTACAACATTTCTTATTCCTTTAAGTTATGAGCAATCAGGGATCTTTTCACTTAGTCTATCGAACATTTTCCGATCAATCCGAGAGCTCCAACTACAACTGGAATTATTAATATCCTCGTGTGTTACATTGTGAGATTTCCACTTCAAGACCCTTGCATTTTAATAGTTATTTTTTGTAACCTTCGAAGATATATTACATTACATTTAATAATTTAATTTTTTTTCACTTGATGTGGCTACTTTCCCGTGTTAAAAAATTCTGATTTTTAAATCGTTTCTAATACCATAAATCCCCATCAGATTCGACGCGGTCTTTTATTTCTTCTGTTTTCTAATCCTTTCTTTGTCTTGGCATTACTTCCTTGACATTAAACCTCTTGCTTATATGACATTATTTACGTCTGCATTGCTTCCCATTGGTTTGTCTATTTTTAACAGTATCTGCAATGCAGTGTTATATATTTTGCGCAGTAAGTTCATTGGACTTTCTCAGATGAATATTGGGGCTTCAGTTTTTTTTTTCTGATTCATCTCTGAGGGTTGTGCCTGTCAACGGATGCGGTAATAGTATTTGTCTGTAAGCATTGAGCTTTCTTGGGTTGTTTGTGTTTTATCCTTGACCACCAACAAGTAATTCTGTTCAAGATAACAACTCGAGAATGACTTTCAACCCAAATTAAAGAGTGAATGATGCCATATATGACATCGAACAATAGCTTTAATAGGAAAATGAGTGCTTTATCGACCTGGCAGCAGCATATGGCCGCATCAGTAGTGATTTCTTATCCATTAGAAACCACATTCCAAACTCAAAATCAATTAAGCGCGTCAATCTAATTGGGAACTAAATCGATCTACAGAATCTTTAATGTCTGGTGAGGATTCCAACACAGAAATATTTCAGAAAAAAGTAATCAGACATACAACAAGGCTGAAATGAGGTCCCCAGTCTATTTAGTCGCGTCTTTGATATACCCCCCCATATATATATATATATATATATATATATTGTTGGATTATCCTCACCGTTTACGGACTGGACATATATATATATATATATATATATATATATATATATATATATATATATTGTTTAATTATTTAGGCCAGTGCACATTTGTACTAAAAAGTATTCAATAGAATTATATTGTAGAACTTTTGAATATTCTTCATTTGTAAACGACTTATTACGCGACCTAGGTTTCTACCATGTGGTGTCTTCAGACAATTTGCAATAACTGATTTTGACGTGTTTTTTTTAAGAAAAAGCTCACGTAATAGTGTTTTTTTTTTGAAAGCTCACGTGACGGGGAATTTTTGAAATTACACAATTTTTAAAATTACACAAAATTATAACGTTTTAATCTATCGTTGTATTAACCTAATAGGTATTTTTGTCATAATTTCTCTTCTTTCATTCAGTAGTTCATTTTTATTTGGGAAAAGCAAAATCGCTAACTTTTCTTCCTGTCTACATACTTTGCTACCGTTGTAAGTCATGGCTGTTTTTACTATACTCCACGTTATGTCTGGGTCTTTTCCATATTTTGATTTTAATTTCCACACGTGGCTAGCCAGTTTTGTACAGTTTTTTAAGTTTTCTATTTTGAATGTAGACTTGTGATTGAACCACCTGGTCATAAAAGTGTCTTTGGTTGATCTCAAATATATTTTATTTTGACCATTTAAGTCATGTAATTTTGCTTTGTAAATGACTACTTTTGCATTACAAAGTCCTTGAAATGAGTATTTATTTTTGTCCCTGCAATTGCATTCTTTATTAGTGATCTTGTTTTGTTCAATGCTATCTAAATTTCTGGCGTTTTGTTTTTTATGAAACTTTATGAATTACTAGTACAACTATAACTTAGTTTGATTGTGTTTCTATTGAAAATTTTGTTTAGTTCTGAGCTTTTTGGGAAATGTTTATCTATAAGTTTAAAAAAATATTTCTCCCATTTTGGTTTTTACCTCTAAATTAAATGTTGGTTTGAACCAGACAATGTTTCGTTTTCTATCATCGTTTTTTGTTTGTCTGTTTGGTTGAGAATTTTATTGTAAAATGTTCGTATGGCCAAATCTTTTAGTGCATCTTCATAGTTTTTTCTTTCCATAAAAGTTTTTGATAGCCTGTGTTCTATTCCTTGGGAATGTGCCTAATTATGCTTTTGGGATGGTTGCACACACACACACACACACATATATATATATATATATATATATATATATATATATATATATATATATCCAAGTGAATAAAGAACGAAGAAAGTATTAACAACGTTCAAAACACTAATTTAAAACAGTGCTCAATTATAGGAATAGAGCAATGAATATTTATTATTTATTTATTATGTTATATTTTAGAGCAATTGGAATAGATAGACTAAACTATCGCCCGGTTTACACTCCTCCCACATCTATTGAACGGGTGAAGAGGCTCATCCCTTCTTTCCTGTTTAGGATGTGGTTTCCGGTTTTCTCTTTTCAAATCTTTTCACTCTTACGTAGCCCCCTGCACGTCAGTGGTGTTACCGCCTTGCTTGGGGTGATATGGTTAAAAAAATATATATATATGTACAAAATATCATTTAGTTCATGAACGTCAGTCATAAAAGTTCGGACCGAGATCAGCACGAAGCTCAAAGAAAAAACCCTAATACGAGTAATCAACTAACAGAGAGAGCTCAATACAAAGGTAGAGTGAAATAAATAAATAAATACCTAATGAGCCAGATGGAACTACCTAGTTTTCACCTAAACGGATCGTCAGGGAAAGCTGGCTAACGAGTAAATGAAAAAAACGACATATAAGGAGGAAAATAAGACAACCCACGTGACTATGAAAGGAGACACCAAACACAAGGAAGGGTAGTAACAGCATTATTGCTAAAATCTATTTTAATTTTTTAATTTTTTGATTATTAATAGAGGGCTGAAAGGAAAAGGCGAAAACAAAAAGATACAAACCCATGATACAGAAACCTAATCCAACAACCAGGACTTCCTATGCCTGCAATTATTTAATATTTCAGTCTTGGAATTCAATAGATTATTAGTTTGTTTATATAAAACTATAGCTAGTTTTTCCTCTATACATAGCCTACAAAATTGCTGGCCTGCTTTTATATTTAGCGCATCTCTTCAATATCTCTCATTTCAAGATAGGGTCTTTATTAAATATTTGTTTAATGTTCCATACGTGAGTGGATAAAGTAGCGCTATGTTTATACTTTTCATTATTATGTACGAATGTAATATCTTTTTCAAAAATTACTTTGAGTAGCTATGTATACTTTGGAGTCAGTGTCTTCAGAATTCTTATAAATTTAACTCGATAAACTACGCATTTTTGCTAACATCTATATAGATGTCAGCAAGAATGGATTCTAAGGAGAAATATTTTCTGGCACGACAAATTCAACCTACTTTACCTGAAATCGATAAAGCAATTGATTTGTTGTTGTCGCTCAACCTCATGTCAGTTGAAAACGTAAGGCAAAGATGCGTAGTGTGTTGCTCTCCTGGAGTCTAGTGTCAGCCATGCTGATGGCAGGAAGAAAAGGTTCACTATGGTGGTTAAATGAATGCAGTTATATTTTGTAGGCGTTAAAATTTACAAGCTATTTCTTGCTCCAGTTAATCACTGGTTGCAGGTTCTTTTCAAGAACAGTAGCCGAGTTTACTTGTTTTATCTGTCGTATCTATAAGACCCTAGCAGTCCAGTCAACTTTTTTGTTTATTGAAATATAATTCAACATATTTAATAATGAGTTATGAATTTTTTATTGACATTAAATTCTTAAAAATAATTTATGTAAATTTAAATGTATATATACTAACTTTGAAAAGAATGAAGATTTTCAATAATATATTCATATTATTTGAAATGCACATCTTGAGTTGGTCAGTCTTGGAAAGTGGGTTGAATAACATTTTGACCTAAAGTACAAAATATACATTGGGTAAAAAAAAAAATAAATAAATAAATAAATAATAAATACCAAAAAAAAAAAAAGGATATTTAACAAGGATATATTTCATTCAGGTGTCGTTAATATTATCAACTGAAAACTTATGTGAACCCTTGTGCAAATTAATTGAAACAAGTGCTTCCTTTCTTTCACCATACGGTCAGTTTTAGACCCACTGGAATGACAGGATGTAATCGATTTAAAATATTATCGTTGTCTTCTTCCGAATATTTATTCATTTTCCTCTTTTCTTTTCTTTTTTCTTATTCTTTTTCCATTTGACTTTTTCTTTCATTTCCTTTTCTGTTTTTACGTTTTTTTTATAATCGTGTCGCCTCAAGCAAGGCATTTTATGCCACTGTTGTGCAGGGGGTTACATAGGAGGAATGTTATGAGAAGGAGTGAGGGATTGCAGGGGGTGTCAGGAAAAGAGTAGGAGAAGGAAAAGAATACTGATGAGAGTTGGGTGGACGAAGGAAAAAGCATGAGAGAGAGGATGTAAGTTAAGACACCTAATTGGATAGCAGGAACTTCCGACCAGTTATGGCAGCAATACTCAATGCACGGGCGGCATATATTTATTTTTCTCTTTCTCTTTCATTAATATTTTCTTTTCTTTATTCATTTCTTTTTTTCTCTTTTCTTTCTTCTTTTACTATTTTTTCGTTATTTTCTTTCTTTCTTTCGTCTATTACTTACATGTTTATTTCTTTCTATTTCATTCGTTTCTTTCTTTTTACTTATGTAATTGCTTAATCTTGTTCCTTTACTATATCTTTTAGTTTCATTTTTATTTCTTCACTTTCTTATTTTCTCTTTCGTACACTTCTTTCTTTCTCTCATAATGATACTCATTCTCTCTTTCAATTTCCTTCATTTCTTTTTGTCTGTTTTTATTTCTTTTTTTAATTATTTAATTATTGAACAGGTGAAGAGGCTCATTCCTTGTTCCCTACTTAGGATATGGTTTCCGCCTTTCTCTTCTCCACTCTTTTCACTCTTTTATTTATTTATTTTTTCTCAATTGGTGTAGATAGACTAAACTATCGCCCGGTTCACACTCCACCCACGTCTATTGAACTGGTGAAGAGTCTCTTCCCTTGTTCCCTGCTTAGGATGTGGTTTCCGCCTTTCTCTTCTCCACTCTTTTCACTCTTTTATTTATTTATTTTTCCTCAATTGGAGTAGATAGACTAAACTATCGCCCGGTTCACATCCACCCACGTTTATTTTACGGACGAAGAGGCTCATCCCTTGTTTCCTGTTTAGGATGTGGTTTCCGGCTTTCTTTCTCTCTTCCAATCTTGTCACTCTTACGTAGCCCCCTGCACATCAGTGGCGTTACCGCCTTGCTTGGTGTGATATGATTAAAAATAAATAATTCTTCAATCATTCGTATTCTGTCTTATTCTGTCTTATTCTGTCATTCAGACTTTTTATTCTATTCTTATATTCTTTCTGCCTTACCCTTTACTAAGGATTTTTTCATTAATTTCTTTCCATATTCTTTTATTCTTTCTCTTTTACACTTTCATTAATTTCGCTCTTTCTGCCTTAACCTTTCACTTTCATGAAATTATTTCCCCGTTTACATTTGCCTCTTTTCTTCCGTCATCATTTCATCTTTTTTCTGATAAATTTAATCTTTCTCTTCCATTTACAACTTGATCTCTTATATTTAATAACTCTTTCTTTTTCATTCATACATTACTTTCTTCTTTTTTTATATAATCATTTTACCCCGAACAAGGCAGCTTACTGGGCACGGGGTTACTTAGGATTAAAGTTATGAGAAAGAGTGACAGGTTATACTAGGTGTCTGGTAGTGGGTAAGAGAAGGATGAGAATACTGATGAGAGTGAAGCGGATGCGAGTTAGAGAGATAGGAGATGGCTACTGATTTTACATTTAAATTTCTGGAGATTGTAGGTGTCGGGGAAGCAAGTAAACGGGAGGGAATTCCACAGGGGGAAAGTGCAAGAAAAGAAGCTAGAGTAGAATTTTCGTTTACATTTTATTGGCTTTACAGTAAAATGGTGGGACCTAGTTGCTAATCTTGTGGCTCGAGTAAATTCATATATAGGGGACACCAGTGAGCTAAGTTCATCGGAGCAGAAGCCGTAAAAGTATTTGTAGAAGAGACATATTGCGCCGGTGAGAAAGTGACTGTATCTGAGCTGCCAAGTCGGGATGGATTACCTTACTGATTCTCCGTTGGATTTTGTCAAGGACCCCTAGGTGGATAGCAGGAGCACCCGGCAAGATATGGTAGCAGTATTTATAGCACGGTCGGTTAGTAGGAGTTTTAATTAATTTCTTTCCTTATTCTTAATTTTTCTCTTTTTTACTTTCATTCATTTCGTTCTTGTAGAATTACTTTGTCATTCATTTTTTCTTCATTTTTTTCTTCTATTGATAATCTTTTCTTTCTTTGATTTTTTTAACATTTATTTTTCTTTCTGATTATTAGGATGTTAAAGAAGAAAATTTTTTTCTCGTTTAGTCTTCTACTTGTCTTTATTTGGTAATTTTATAGTAATATGAAATAATCTCGGATAAAGATTATTTGAAAAACATTACTGTTTTTCATGTTTCTGTTACGAAGCTAACACTACTAATAATATTTAGTCCTGGGTATGACGATAAAATACATATGGCAGCAAGATCTCCGATCGGGAGATTAGAGGTTTTGGGGAGTGTGGAACCACTTCTTAAGTGCTGTTGTTCCCAGGCCCACCCTAACCAGAGTATAGTAGTACCAGTTAGGGTCCCAGCTATGGATAAATAATGGGCCCCCAAATAAACACAAAGCAATATGGAAGTATAAAAATTACATTTTATGGTAAAAATATAAGCAATACGTTTTTATATCATTAGGTTCTCCCAAAAGTTCGTAAACCCTTGCGAAAAATTGAATTTTTATGCAATTTTGCGTTTATATTGTTATAGTGATCTTCATCTTTGTATTCCAGATGGCAATTGATAAAATTGAGCTGCGAGTTTTGATTCGTTACTGCTGGAAGCGAGGTCTTTCAACCAGAAAAGCTGCAGAAGAGATTTGTGCTGCCGAAGGTTAAAATAACAATTGCATATGCGGCGATCTCAAAGTGGTACAAGCGTTTCGATTCTGGCGACATTGAAGATAAGCCTCGTTCGGAATGGCCGTTAAAGTTGGATGATGGAGACTTGCAAAGCGGGTTGCACTTTGCGCCTTCATCGAGCAGTCGAGAATTGGCTGATGAGCTTGGAGTTGACAAATCGACAATTCACCGACATTTGAAGCAACTTGATTTTGCTAACAAAAAGCCGAGCCAAGATCCGCACGAACTCACCGAAGCACAAGCCAACAGACGAGTTGAAATTTGCCGTCAATTGCACAGCAATTTTTGTTGTTTTTGCGAGTAAAATTTTAATTTTTTGCAAGTGTTTACGAACTTTTCGGACAACCTAATATTTTTTCTCTTTTATTTTCTCTTTTTCTATTTAATTTCTATCTTTCTTTGCTGACATGTTATTCACTTTCTTTCTTTTCACATTTTAAGTTTTTCATAATTCTTTAAATATTCATTTGATTTCCATTTTCTTTCTTTTTCTCTTTCATTCCTTTTGCCATTTCATTTGATCTCCCATCACTAACCATTTCTCTAATTTGGTAATCTTGGGTCTTTCAAACAAAACCGTCACATGCGAGTGGATATACACTTAATAACCTCCGTTTTTTATGAGAACGAGAGAACATTGTCTCTGTATCTGTTATTATTATTGTTTGTGTTCGTTGTTAATGATGGTGGTCGTAGTTGTTTGAAGAGTGTTAGTGACGTCATTTTTGGTAAGATGGTAAAAAAGTTTGTGGTAATAGACTACACACGTGTTATCACAGAGAAAATCTAGAAGTTCTCAAAACGAGAATATAAGATAATGAAAAAAAATAATTTCAGTGAACCCATATATAAATTAACCAAAAAAAACTCTTCATAGTTATTAATACGCAAAGTAGGAATCTACACTGCACGATGATTCTCTCTCTCTCTCTCTCTCTCTCTCTCTCTCTATATATATATATATATATATATATATATATATATATCAATCTCTCTTTCACTCACACACACACACGCACACATTCATACTCACAATCTCTCTCTCTCTCTCTCTCTCTCTCTATATATATATATATATATATATATATATCTTTCTCTCTTTCACTCACACACACACACGCACACATTCATACTCACAATCTCTCTCTCTCTCTATATATATATATATATATATATATCTTTCTCTCTTTCACTCACACACACACACAAGCACACACTCATACTCACAATCTCTCTCTCTCTCTCTCTCTCTCTCTCTATATATATATATATATATATATATATATGTATAAAACACTAAGAAAACAACAAAAGCAAACTACAGATTCTCGAGGCAATATTCATTAAACACTTAACCCGTCAATTAATAGAATCAGCTTTGAATACTGTTTTAATGTTTTCAAATGTTTGTAAAACGAACAGTTTTTCATACTATAACATGTATATAACCATGACATTACAATATATAAAAAAATCCATTTTGGATAATTTTCACGTTTTAACGAACGCTAGAATTTGTCAACCGTTATATTTAAAGTAGAAAAAAATGTACAGTAATTTCTAGCAGCGAAGTTTTGCGGGTATTTTTATTATCATAACTCACACCCCTGAAGATGATCTCGGAAAGAGGTTGAAAGTACTTGAGTACCTTGAGAAATGAATGATAATAACATCCGTCAAAGTCACTGCTCATGTTTGACATCTTTCAATTGTAATACGCGAAAATGAGTATTAACAGATTTTAATAAAAAGAAGCAGACATAATGCTTGCAATTTATTTAATCTGACATAATATAGGTTTCATTGAATAATATAGACAGGTTCTGTCTATTTATTTTGTGTAAGATCCTTTCGTATGATCTGATTAGCTTGATAGTGTTGTCATGAAAAGGCGACAAGAAATCGCAATAATTGTTGATTTTTTATCAGGTCTGAGCTTTCGGCTTACATAAGCCATTATCAAAGGATGAACATTTAATATACAGTGAACATAGAACATTTGAATTATTAACAGAGTGGAGTTATACAGAGAAAATTAAACAGGTCCATTTTTTGCGTCGCACATGGCCGCAGGCCGAAAAGAAGGAATGGTGGTAGTGGGTTTTTGGTCAAATGAGGGGATTGGTCTGGGAACTGCTACTACTACTGCTACTGCTATTATTATACTTACCCCTACTATGTAGAAAGAAGTCAATCTGTCCGATTATATAACCCATAATTGAAGAGACGGATTAATACCTTTCCCAAGGGTATTTGCGCGTAAGTGAATGCAAGGATTTCAACTGGAATTCGAACTCGGTTCCCCGATTTCTCGTTCCGAGTCGATATCCACTGCGCCACAACGCACATACACAAAACAGACAGAATTTGTCTATATTATTCAATGAAACCTGTATCAATGAAAAAATGCTACCAAAATACACACAATATATATATATATATATATATATATATATATATATATATATATATATATATATATATATATATATATATATATATTAAGCTATTAAAAGTAAGAAATATGTTACTATAAGCTATGATACATTTAAAACAAAACACCAGACAATCGGTTTCGTCCACTCCGGTCAGAACAGTAAATAGGGAAACAAATTATGAGGAGAAAGTCTGTCGCAGATGACGTGAATGATGGAGAGGGAAAAAATAAAAGTTATTACATTTAAAGATGCTAGAGACGCAACAAAGCAAGCCCAAGCAAACAGTCTATTTGTTTACAAAGAAAAAGAGGGTCGCCCGGACCTGATAAACAGCGTCTCCAACACCTTCAGATGGTACAACGAGTGTGCTCTGGCCAAAACAGATAACCAGGTAACACTAAAATCAGCCTCTTCACTTGTATTCCTTTGTCGGGGACTATCGATATTTGTAGTGATTTGCTATATCGTAGTAATTTTACTCTTCCTACTATACCTGGAGTTGTTTTTGTTGAATACATGGAATTTGCCACCATATCTGTCGAAATGATATATATATATATATATATATATATATATATGTGTGTGTGTGTGTGTGTGTGTGTGTGTGTGTGTGTGTGTGTGTATGTGAATTTTGGTTTTAGTAATTCAGTCTTAGATTACCAACAATTTTTGTTCTCAAGAAGGGTCGGTCGAAAGGCGCTTAGCAGATTTTACACCTGATACATTTGTATCCCTTTTTATCACAATATGATCCCTCTATTTTTTTAAAAAATGTATTATGTCTTGCTGTGGTAATGGCATCTTGTTTATATATATATATATATATATATATATATATATATATATATATAATTTTGAGTTATGTTAACTTTTAGCGCCAATATTGCTATTATTTATTGATAAAAGTTATTTTGGCAAGCAGGTAGCATTGTACATAGAATGAGAATGATATACTCTCGTAAACGTAATAAAGAGTTCGGTTCGAAATTCCTGAAGAAGACCGGGGCTTAAAACCGCTGAAAAGTCGTAAACATATCAGCAAAGGTGAGGACGTTGTCCGAATAATGTAAATAGTGTAATCTAAATCTAATAAAAATGTAATGTTTTTCTGTCTAGAGAAAGTAATTAAAGAAAACGTCGTTAAATCCATTCACCTGATATTCTAGACGCAACAACCGGACATTAACGATTTTTCTTTCACAAAGTTGAATTCAGAAAAAAAAAAAAAAAAAAAAAAAAAAAAATATATATATATATATATATATATATCATAATTTCGATTATGTTTCAGTAAGACTGTTACATAAAAAATTAAACGTTTTAGAAATACATATTTTTATTCTATTTTCAAATATCTTCGGGAAATTTACATAAAATATTTTCTCAGGTTAGTCAAGTGGAGAGCAACAAATGTTGGTCTGCCAGCGTGGTTCGAACTAACGACTTTAATAGCCATTACGAAAGGCCAGATTATCTTGTTTTGCTTGTTATCTTACGAGTCAAAGCAGCAGATCGCGCCTTATTTTCAGTAATGACAAGTGACTAGCTAAGCATCCTTCAGAAAATATTTTCATTTCTCACTCTGAATGGCTACATAAATTAATAAATTTTAAATGACGTATATTGCGTACCTGCTTTCATTAGCATGATGATAAGGAAGTATATTATTAAGGTCGATCTTCATTGGGACACCACTTTTTGTTTTAACTTAAAAATAACTTCCGATATGCTAACCGTAGTAAGTTAATCAAGAAAATCATTTATGCTTCGTAGTAGGTTCAATCGGTGCCTGTGATCTTGAATCAAAGAATTGGAAATACATAGACTAATAATTAGCTACTCATTTCCCAGGTCATCCTTTTACCAGGGTGTATAGACCAGTCTTTTTACAAATGCCTACACTGTTGTTTATACTGCACCTATGCTGAGTAAATCTTGGTTACAATTTCTTGATCAGTTAAGATGAGAGAGAGAGAGAGAGAGAGAGAGAGAGAGAGAGAGAGACGACTTCAAGACAAAACGTCTATCCAATATCTCCGCACAATCTTTAGGCTAAATCATACAATAGTTTTCCTGCACTTTCCAAAGGTAATGCGCGCTGAACTCTCCTCCCCAGGCCAACAACATCAGAATCTTACACCTGTTCGTAATATTTGTATTTTGTTAAAAAGATAAAAATGTATAAAATCTATATATTAATAGTTTGGTGTATTGTGGCTGCTATATATATATATATATATATATATATATATATATATATATATATACGTAATAATAATAATATTTATTAATAAATTATAACATTGATATGTTATAATATCACTACAAAAGTAGCTATTTTGTTTCGACACTTTTTGTGTCTTTTCAAGTGATGTTATTTCGTAATGAATCGAAATAACATCACTTGAAAAGACACAAAAAGTGTCGAAACAAAATAGCTACTTTTGTAGTGATATTATAACATATCAATGTTATAATTTATTAATAAATATTATTATTATTATTAGCTCTACTTTGTATTGAGCACTTTTTTAAAAATAGTGTTTCTTTGGATGGGGAATATTATTCCAGCCATACTTGGTTATATATATACGTATATAAATAAGCCAAATTTGTAGTAGATCCAAGCTTTTCACACGCATGTATCATCGTCATGTGTATGAAAAACTAAAGAAATAAAAATAAAATAAAATAGGACCTAAGTATGCATAAAATAGGGCTAATCGTTTAACGTATATAAAATATAGTTTGCGTATTATTTACAAAGATGCAATCTCAGATTGCACAAATAAATTCATAAAGAAAATTTACCTTACGTTGAGTCGAGGTTAAATTTTTATAATAATTCTTTATGCATTTTTAAGAGGCTTTATGTATCTATGCTGCCAAATGTACGTTACTCAAACAAAATAATTATCTTTAAAATTTAATCAGTTACAATGTTTCATTTATAACTCATACACCAACATAATTATAAACATAAAAATTATTTTACTAAAATAAATAACTCACACCATACTTAATTGTTGTTCTTAATACAATATAACTAAGTATACCATATTCATATAATCCTAATTGTGGCCTAAACATTCCATTCCCTTTAAACAAAAGATAGTAGTAAAAAAATATATTGTTTTTTTTAAAAAAAACTAAAATCAACCTTCTGTTAAAAATTATTGTCTACCCATTTAAAAATTCTAAGGTCCCACTATGCATCTTATCCAGACAAAATTAAAAATTGACATGTTTAAATCCAAGCCATCCTGCTCCCTTTCATGTCTCCATGGTTACATAATTCTCATTTTTGATTGAACAATATTGACGCATCTAAAGCATTTTCCTCAACTGCCTCTCCATAATTTTCTAAATAACCATGAATTCATCTTATATTTTAAAATAAGTCATTTTTACCATTTATTTTATCATATCACCTAAAGAGGAGCAGTTTTGTTCTGATACATGAACATTTTTGTGTAGTGATATTATACTTTTATACACCATTGTAATAACAAAATTACAATATATATATATATATATATATATATATATATATATATATATATATATGCGTGTGTGTGTGTGCTTGTGTGTGTGTGTGTGTGTAGCGTAGACTTGGGTATCAATTTCATTCAAACAAGTTTTACGATAATCGACCGACAACGTATGTCTATTAAATTTTTTTATTACCTCTACCATGTTTGCGTATAAACACCCGGAACATATTTCTAGATAAAATTTTCCCTTTGATCCGGAGGTTTTTAAAAGCGAGGAACCAATTCTTAGTTGCTGTTGTTCCCATTTCCACCCTGACCTGTGTTGGTAGCCCCTGTTAGGGTCCCTGCTATGGGAAAATAGTGAGCCCCTAAACTGGAGTCAAAACACAATGAAAGTATAAAAAATATTATAGTAAAAATGCCAGCAATACATTTTTGTAACAAAAAAGAAATTACCAACAACATATTTATCAAAGAATTACGAATTAAATGACTCATAAAAAGTTGATTTGCCGCTGAACAGACGAGCCAGGATGAAAATTTTCAAGACTTTCGACCATCTCGAGTCAGTATCAGGGACAGTATTTACATTCTTCGGACTATTGTCCTCATCCTTATTGTCATTTGTATTACGTTTCGGTCGTTGTACGCTCCGTCCATCTTCAGGTGCTAGGAATTTTGAACATAACCCTTTATTACAATCACTGGGGTATATCATCGCCATCCCTTTGTAGAAAGCCGCTTTGCTTTTTAGTGGTCATGAGTTATCACCCTCTAACCCTGTACGTTACTTGTTCAACACTGCTGTAGTCTGGTATTGAACGCACAACTCTTTCGGTCAAGTTACAGGAACTAAGTAATTAAGGATACATGGCTCAGTGGATATAGACATTGGTTAGTTCCTGGAACTTGACCCAAAGAGTTGTGAGTTCAATACCAGACTACAGCAGTGGTGAACAAGTAACTTACATGGCCCAGAAGAAGGCCGGAGCGTACAACAGCCGAAATGTCGTACAAATGGCAACAAAGATGAGGACAATAGTCCGAATAATGTAAATTCTGTAAATACTACCTCATCTCAGAAATATAGACAAATACAGTATCAGGGACGCTACATCTTTCATTTACAATAGGGAAAGGATTTGTATTAGCTTCCTTCTAGTATTTCTAGAAGAACAGTACTTTTGATTTTAAATAGGTACGTATAGGGTTCGAGTGACAGCAAGTATTAAATAGTTTGCAACTGAAGCTAAGGTTCATTATTTTTTTTTTTAATTTGTCTTTTAGGGATTACAAAATTTGACAGAGCCTGAGGACAAACATATTAAATTTCTTTATATTAATTTATTAATCGATTTGTTTAACGGCATATCACAACCTTATAGGTCATTTAATGCCGAAATGTAATTTTCATGTGAGCTTTGAAAAAAGAAAAAAAAAGATATATGTTATTCCGCTTTTACAACTTAATACATGGTTGATTATACTCAGGCTTTGTACATTTTTTTAATCATATCACCCCAAGCAAGGCGGTAGCGCCACTGATGTGCAGGGGGCTATGTAAGAGTGAATAGATTGAAAAAGAGAAAGCCGGAAACTACAACCTAAACAGGGAACAAGGGGTGAGCCTCTACAACTGTTCAATAGACGTGGGTGGAATGTGAACCAGGCGATAGTTTAGTCTATCTACACTAATTGAAAAAAATAAACAAAAAAAAAGTGGAAAGATTGGAAAAGAGAAAGGCGGAAACCACATCCTAAACAGGTAACAAGGGATGAGCCTCTTCACCTGTTCAATAGACGTGGGTGGAGTGTGAACCGGGCGATAGATAAATCTATCTACTCCAATTGAAAAAAAAATGAGAAGATTGGGAAAGAGAAAGCCGTAAACCACATCCTAAACAGGGAACAAGGGATGAGCCTCTACAACTGTTCAATAGACGTGGGTGGAATGTGAACCGGGCGATAGTTTAGTCTATCTACTCTAATTGAAAAAAATAAACAAAAAAAAGTGGAAAGATTGGAAAAGAGAAAGGCGGAAACCACATCCTAAACAGGGAAGCAAGGGATGAGCCTCTTCACCTGTTCAATAGACGTGGGTGGAGTGTGAGCCGGGCGATAGATAAATCTATCTACTCCAATTGAAAAAAAAATGAGAAGATTGGGAAAGAGAAAGCCGGAAACTACATCCTAAACAGCGAACAAGGGATGAACCTCTTAACCTGTTCAATAGACGTGGGTGGAGTGTGAACCGGGCGATAGATAAATCTATCTACTCCAATTGAAAAAAAACAAAAAAACAAAGTGAGAATATTGGGAAAGAGAAAGGCGGAAACCACATCCTAAACAGGGAGCAAGGGATGAGCCTCTTCACCTGTTCAATAGACGTGGGTGGAGTGTGAACCGGGCGATACATGTTTGTGTGGACATAATTACTAGAGGCAGTGATATGTGTGTTTTCTTATATTGTAGTTTTATTGAATTTATATTTTGGAATACAGTTTGATTTCTTTAAGAAATTATCGGATTTTATATGGATCAAGTTCATGAAAAAAGTTATTTCATCTTCTTTCTTTGGTTATTTTTATTTGGTGGCATCTCAACTTCTATGAGTTATTGAACGCCGAAATGTAAATAATCGAACACAATATTGTGGACTTAACTCAATATGTTCTGAACAGTTGCATACTTGCAACTACAGATAAAATGTATTTTTGGTTATTTTTCTGTAAATATGAATTGATAATTTTGCGAGAAAATGCATCCTGGGTCATTTTACTCTAAATATGTATTGTTGGCCAGTTTACAATACAATGTATTAGGGTCCTAGGCATCACGATAAACTGCATCCGGCAGCAAGGCCTTAGATTGAGAGACTGTGAGGAGCATGGAACCACCTCTCAATTGCTGTTGTTCACAGGTTCACCCTGACTTGGAGTGGTAGCACCTGTTAGGGTCTCAGCTATGGGCAAATAGTTAACCTACAAACTGGAGTTAAAAACTATGAAAGTATAAAAATAGACTTCTATAGAAATATACACATAAAAATAGACTTTTATAGAAAAATATACATTTTTGAAGGAAAATATTACTGACAATACATTTTTGAAGAGAAAAAAATTATTCTCAGCAAAGCATTTTTGAATACAGAATTAGAAGACATTTTCAGTTTTCTCAAATAAAAAAAATTAAAAAAAAGTTTTCATTAAAATCTGACTAAATTAACCTTCACATTAAAACCGAACATTAAAAAACATACCTTAAAACCCCACCTTTTAGGTATTAAATTATTCATAGAGGTTGATATACCGTCAAACAAAACTCAAACTCAATAAAATATATTGTCGGTCATTTTACTATAAATATGTATTGCTGCTCTTTTTTATATATAAAAATGTATTTTTGGTATATTTTTTTAAATATAAATACGTATTTTTTTTTAGTTTTATTGCGTTTTATGTTTGTTTTGGGGTTCACTATTCGCACATAGCTTGGGCCCTAACATTTGCTACCACCCCTTGTCAGGGTGGGCCTAGAAAAACACCAATTAAGAGGTGGTTCCACGCTCCTCAGAATCTTCCAACTCTGGATCAGAGGCGTTGCTCCCGGATGCAGTTTATCGTCATACTTAGGACATCATTTTTTTCCCCCCTTCATTATATTAATCTATTATTCACCTCCCCCTAATAAGATTGCTTCATCTTCTCTTTTAGCTCTTTATTATTTGCAATTCAAATAAGACTTCCTGTTTATAATAGAACCTTCTTCAATCCAGTTCCAGGTTTCTCCATTCCCGTTTTTTAGGGATATATGTATATTGATGTATATTTTTTAATACAAACATTTAATTTAGCTATAAGTTGATATTCCTTGATTTTATTTAATTTTTTCATAAATTTAATTATTATAAATTACCTTTTTCTTCTTATCAGCAATATAACTTAAATTTAATTAGATATATATTTTCATACAAAGTATATATATATATATATATATATATATATTATGAACAAATTTCTATTAATTGTTCAATTACATACTTATTTACATTAGAAGTAAAACTTAAGTGTTCATACCCGCTTTAATTTAATTGTTAATTGTAATTTAATATATTTTACTTTATCTAAATTTTAATTTTAATTTTTTTCGTATTTTATTTTAATGTTTTTCTTAGTAGCTGTTTTTCTTTTCTATAGGTATAATTTTTACTTTATTAATAATTCATTTGATGGTTTTCCTTTTTATTCCTAAAGCAAATTTTAACGTAAATTATCTTTATCTCATCAATAGACAGGCCTTGTTTTATAATGAAACGTTTTTTTTTAATTAAAGAAATTAGACAAAGCCTTGCAAAGCTCGTTATCCTTCCATTTTACCTTTCTTAATGTATCTATCTATCTCTCCTCACCCTTGTCTTTAAATCTAACGTACCTTCATTCCTTTTCTTTCTTTCTTTCTTTCCCTTTTCTTCTCTCCTTTGTTTTTTCTTTCTTCCTCCCTTCCTTTCCTTTTCTTTTCGCTATGTTTTATTTTTCTTATTTTTTACACTCTCAAAAAATTATTAATGAACCATACATTAAAGATCGCTGACAGAAGCCTATCTCCCTCCACCTTCCCAACCGGCGTTTTCTCCCGGCTGCAAATTTAACATACTTTTTCCATCCGCTTTCTTTTTTCCACTCCCTTATTCTTATTTCTTTTTCTTCCTTTCTTTCCTTCTTCTTTCCCTTTCTATAGGCTACGCTTTCCTTTTTACTTTCTTTAACAAGCTGACTTCCGGTTTCTTTACCCACATACACACACCCCCACACCCCCACTCCCCTATTTTATTTCTTTTTTCTTCCTTTCTTTCCTTCTTCTTTCCCTTACTATTTGTTACGCTTTCCTTTTTACTTTCTTTCGCAAGCTGACTTACGGTTTCTTTACTCACATACACACACTCTCACTCCCATATTTTTATTTCTTTTTTCTTCCTTTCTTCTTTCTTTCCTTCTTTCCCTTACTATTCGCTACGCTTTTCCTTTTTCTTTCTTTGGCAAGCTGACTTCCGGTTTCTTTACTCACACACTTATTCAAGTAAATTATTGAATTTTTCCATAATATCAAAAATCTCTGAAGAAGCAAATTCAATTCGTACAACTTATCATTCGATCATAAATTTTGATTTTTTATATGTAAAAAAATACATATTAGATATGTAAATAATTTTTTTATTTAAATTGAACACTCTTGGCTAGCTCATTTTTAATATTTAATTTTAAAGAATTTATATTAATAGGATCACTTTTGTGACTTTACTATAAAATTGCTTTCTTTTGAATATATATATATATATATATATATATATATATGTACGCATCGCTCATTCACTAATGAATTAGAGCACTCTGGCTATTGGGCGTGTATAATGATAATATACATGCTAAAAAGTCTGCCTTCTTCTACCGATCGCCCATAGCCCAGAGGTAGAATCGCCGACTGACGCCACTTCGGTCGGGTTTCAATCCTGGGTTAAAAGCAATCGCAGTCGAACCGTACTGATGAGCTGCGATACAGCGAAACAGATCTGTCTGCTGATGACTATATATATATATATATATATATATATATATATATATTATAATCACCCCCTAGTATAATAAAAATATACACCCCGCCGTAGAATATAGAGTTAATAAAAACTCTTAAAGTGAAGTATTATTTTATAAACATAAAGGTTTTTATAATAATGCCCTAAGGAATAGTTTCTATAAAACATCATGATATTAAATAAATAAAAATATACCTACTGCAGGAAAAATATAAATAGAAAATCACTTGGTTTACCCTTTCTTTTAACAAAATCATTAGCACCAAGTTAGGGCTGAAGTTTCTCGATTTAATGAAGAAACATTTTCCTAATAATAACACGCTAAGTAAAAATTTTAATAAAAATACGCTTACATTAAGTTATACCCGTACAAATAATCTGGAAACAATTATTTAAAATTATAATAATATCTTAAATCAGCATTTAAACCAAAGTAACAATAATTGTCCAAATAATGAAAATAACAATTATACTAATTTATGTAATTGTCAAAATCCTAACACTTGCCCATTGGAAAATACTGTCTTACAAATTCAATGGTGTACCAATGTAATATAACATCAAATGAAAATTCAACTATTAAAAGTATATACAGAATCTACTAAGAAAACTTTTAAACAGTGTTGGTATTTGCATTTAATTTCTTCAACAAACAACACGCACCGAATCCAAACATCCCTTTCTGCATATTTTTGGAAATTAAAAGATAAAAACAAAAACCCCAGAGTAAAAGTGAAAATTCTGGAAAAACAACAAGTTGTTCTACAACATCTTCCCTCTGTGACTGAACGAAAAACTACTGATTTTAAGGCTCCCTAAATATAAGTAACTATTGAATTGTAGGGATGAACATTTTTTTATTTAAAATTGAATTAACTTCAGTGTTTCATTTATAAATTATGCTCTAATATAACTTAGTATACTATAATTATTTATAATTCAAACTCTAGCCTAAAAATTCCAGCTCCTTTACTCATGCGGTAGTAAAAATGTAATTTAAAAATAACCTAAAAACTAACTGGTGTTAAAAACTAATGTCTACCCATTTAAATAATATATGGTTAACGAGGAAAAATATATTTGTTTAACATTAAACCTCTAGGGCCATTCGTATCATTATTTAATACAGTATTTCCCTATAAGGAAACATTTGGTATTTCCCTATAAGGAAACATTTGGTATTCATTGACTGAGCAGTCAGTACTGCTTTCATTTGAAATTTATAAAATATTTCTCTTAAAAAATTTTTCAGGAAAATATTTCTTTCAAGGCTTGTTTTCATACTGTATCAAATATGATACAAATGGCCCTAGAGGGTTAATAATATAATATGATTAAGGCTTCTACTTGTCATAAAGTGGGGGATCAGTTCTATATTGTTATGAAGTAATAAACAGATCCCCCACTAATTACTACTTAACCCTCTAGGGCCATTCGTATCATATTTGATACAGTATTTCCCTATAAGGAAACATTTGGTATTTCACTATAAGGAAACATTTGGTATTCATTGACTGAGCAGTCAGTACTGCTTTCATTTGAAATTTATAAAATATTTCTCTTAAAAAATTTTTCAGGAAAATATTTCTTTCAAGGCTTGTTTTCATACTGTATCAAATATGATACGAATGGCCCTAGAGGGTTAATTAAATACAATCGTCCATTTATAAGTTATGCTCCAACTAACAAAATAAAAATGATTTTACTAAAATAAATGACCCACGCAATACTTATTTAGTTTTCTTAAATACAATATAATATAGTTAAATATATTGCCATATATTATATATATATATTATATTAAACAATATATATATATATAATTGCCAAAATCAAATTAAAATAACGTCCAATATGCAGTTAAAAATTATTCTCTATCCATTTAAATAATGAAGAATCCAACTATGAACTATAAACAGAGTTAGAATGTGACATGCCTTGACATCAGACATTTCTACTTCTTTTCTCGACCAAAATCTTCAACCCCATGTTTACTTAATTCTCATTTTTGATTGATCAGTTTTGACACACGTGCAAACATAATTATCTACCTACCTTTTCGACTACAACCTCTTCAGTTTCTAAATAACCATGAATTCGTCTTATATTTTCTAAATAAATCCTTTTCAAAATTTATTTTAAAATATCATTTGAAGAAGAGCACTATTGTCCTGAAACATGAAAATAATTGCGTAGTCATACCAGCTTTTATAAACCATTGTAATAAAAAATTACAATTATTTACGCTCTCACAACCTGATTGAGCACTCAGGAAGAATGGAAGATTTGAAAAACAGTAGCTACTCTAGCATCTACGCATCGTTCATTCAGCAATGAATTAGAACACTTTCAGCTATTGGGCGTTTATAATGATAATATACACGCTAAAAAGTCTGCCTCCTTCTACCGAGCGGCAGTAGCTCAGAGGTAGAATCGCCGACTGACGCCAATTCGGTCGGGTTTCAATTCTGGGTAAAAAGCAATCGGCTGTCTAATCTGATGAGCTGTGATACAGCGAAACAGATCTGTCTGCGGATGACTATTTACGCTCTCACACCCAGTTTGAGCATTCTGGAAGAATGGTAGACTTTAAAAAGCAGTAGCTACTCTGGCATGTACGCATCACTCATTCAGTAATGAATTAGAGCACTCTTGCTATTGGGCGTGTATAATGATAATATACACGCTAAAAAGTTTGCCTTTTTCTACCGAGCGCCCACAGCCCAGAGGTAGAATCGCCGACTGACGCCAATTCGGTCGGGTTTCAATCCTGGGTAAAAAGCAATCGGCTGTCTAATCTGATGAGCTGTGATACAGCGAAACAGATCTGTCTGCGGATGACTATATATATATATATATATATATATATATATAAGAACGAATCATACTCCACTTACTTTCTACCTAGGTTTCGGCCACGAGGTTCTTTTTAGACTTTATTGTCAGAGGAGATTAGTGTTGTTAAAACGCAGGGAGCAAGTGGTGTGTGTTTCGTTCTATGACTTTTTGATATACCGACTGCTGATCCAACCAGGACCTCTTTTGAGATAATATGTATATATATATATATTGATTTATTCATCGATTGATCGATTGTTTAGTTATCTATTTTTTGGTCATAATAAAATTAGACCAGTGCACAATTGTATTAAAAAGAGTTCAATACAATTATGCAGTAGAGCTTTTGAATATTTTTCATTTATATAGCTGTATTATTTCGAGTTATTACGTGACTAAGGTTTCTACCATGAGTAGTGTCTTCAGGCGACTTGTAAATTATTGCAAATTGCCTAAATACACCACTCATGGTAGAAACCTAGGTCGCGTAATAACTCGTTTTCAAATGGAAAATATATATTTTTAGTATGTCAAAAAATTCTGCAATTTACATTCGTTGAATAGCCATTTCATTGCATCAATTTTAATATTTCGTTACATCAATTTTAATATTAATAATATTAATATTAGTAGGATCTGGTTTTTGCGATTTTACCTGTGTGTTCATCGTTTTTGGATTTAATATATATATATATATATATATATATATATATGTATATATAAACTTATATATAAATGGAACATTGTCTGTGTGTGTGTGTCTGTGTGTGTGTGTATCCGTTACCTATAGACTCCGAAATGGCTGAACCGATTTTCTTGAAAGTTTACACAGTTGTACTATAAGCGTCTGCGAGTGTTCTTAGCTAGGTTTTGTGTCGAGGTACCCCACCCCGATAAATATCGAAAATCGAAATCGAAAAAATCGGGTTATAGACGTAGCTGTCCGATTTTAATCAAATTTGATTCACTCATAGACAAAGACATAAGAAACGATATTCAGACGTTTCATGGTTGCAGTTCATACAATAGTGCAGAAAATCGATAATATATATAAAAGGCAAGATGTTTGTGTTTGTGTGTCTGTTTATCTGACTGTATATCTGAATTTTTTCAGCCTTTTTATTTTATTTTTTGCTTCGGGTTTGGCTCTAAGTAGGTAAAATTGTATTTCTTAGTGTCAGCCATGATACCATTTACTCAGAGGACTTTTTAGCCTTCAAAATTCAGTTTACGACGAAAAAATACTTATTTAATATCGATACCAAGAAATCAAAATTTGACTTACATCCATTCATTTTTCTTTCAGTCAACGGTTTCGCTTTAACTGGAAACAACTATTGCTTTTTAGTATTTCATGCCAACATTCAAAGAGTCCGAGCTCCAGGAACATGGATTGTTTTAAAGCTTTCATTACACCCGAGCAACGCCGGGCTATACTGCTAGTATATACATGCAAGGGATTATTCTATATATTCAGAGGCTGAGACGAAAAGCATAAACAATTGGATTTAATATATATATATATATATATATATATATATATATATATATATATATATATATACAAGAGATTGTGCTATATATTCAGAGGCGGAGGCGAAAAGCATAAACAAGATGTGTTCAGATATATTTAAGCCAGAAATTGGAAGTTGTGTAAGGAAAGAAATTAACTAAACATAAAGGTGAAGAGGAACTTCAGAAAATAGGCAATGAGTTTACACGGTTTAACAATGCAATACTGCTTGTTTTATTGACTGGCTGCATCTTTTTTGCATATTGTACATTCACGATGTGTTTTCCCTATGTTGAAAATCTTGTTTAATGTTTCTTAAGGGAAAAGTTTTTCTTTTCTTCGTCCGTTAAAACTTCCCGACAAACGCCTGTCAACTGCAGAATTCAGCATAACACATAACAACGCACACATACATGCATCTCTACGAGAACCTGTTTGTGCCTGAAAAGATTGTGAGAATCGATATCTTATAAATAAAAGTGTATAATTATACACAAACACTCACAAATTATATGTATATTTAAGAAAAAAAAAACATGATATTTATTTATGCCAACGCGTTTTATTCCCTGCAAAAGTTTTTTGCATAAATTTTATTTAGTAACTTGTATTTCCATAGAATTAGCATGGAGAAATAAATAAAATTCCGTTTTCAATATGTATTATTATTATTATTATTATTAAAGAACGCTTTAAAATGTTCCCAAAACTTACACTCTAAAAAGAAGGCAAACTCTGGACGACGCTGGGATGTAACTTGCCTCGTCTGCACTGACCTTGATAAAATCCCTCCAAGAACGAAACGCGTGGACATAAACGTTTCTCGCCCTGAATTTACATTTTAGATTTACAGACATATTAGGTTGTCCCAAAAGTTCGTAAACACTTGGAAAAAATTGGAATTTTACTCGCAAAAACAACAAAAGTAATTGCTCAAAATAAAAACCATCATTTTCCAAGACTTTCTGCTATCGATCTGCAAGCTTTCGGATCTAGTCAAAGTACCATTCAGCCGGCTTCGAATCAAAGAATTCTTGACACGCTTCCTCGACTTTATCAGATGAGTCAAATCGGCGGCCCTTCAGGAAGTGTTGCTTTGAGCGGAAAAGGCCATAATCTGATGGAGTACAGTCAGGACTGTAGGATGGATGTGGCAGAACCTCAACGCCGACCAGCTCTTCAAACTTGCCTTTGGACTTCCTGGCGGTATGTGGCTTGGCATTGTCCTGCTGCATCAAAGCGCGCTTTCGGTTGATCAGAACCGGGTACTTTTGCTTCAACTTTTCGTAGAATCGCTGAAGTTGCTGACATAAAGTTCGGCACTGATGGCACGACCATTCGGAACCAACTCAAAATGCACGATTCCTTCAAAGTTCCACCAAACGCACAACATGACTTTCTTGCCGAATCGATCTTGTCTTCAGTTTTTCTCAAGTGTTTACGAACTTTTGGAACAACCTAATATTTCTATCTGAATACTGATACTATTTTATATGCGTTACAATCGTTGACCTTATCTTAATTGCCATATTCACCACATTTCGGCTGTTGTTCCTTCCGACCTTCATATGCACTGACCCAATTGAGAAAAGCGTTAGTTAGATCCAATGACTTGACCCAAATTGTTGTTAGTTCAATACTGACACCAGCAGTGTTGAACAAAAACTTAGTTGAATTAAAACTTAGAAGGTTGAATTAAAAACGAGATAACGAAGACATCCGAAAATACAATGACGAGAACAATGTAAGTCAGTGATCCAAATAAAGGGTTAGATGCTAAATTCCAATCACCTGAAGAATGTCAGAGCGCGCAACGGCCGAAACGTCGTGAATATGGCAATGGAAATGAGGACAGCAGTCTGAACAATGTAAATAATATATATATTATTGAAAATCGAATGAAGCCACCACTCATGGTAGAAACCTAGGTCGCGTAATAACTCGTTACAAGTGGAAAATATTCAAAACTTCTACAATATAATTGTATTGGACACTTTTTAATACAAATGTGCACTAGTCTAATTTTATTATGACTAAAAACTAAGTAATTAAACAATCAATCAATCACACGCTCTCCCACCCTGATTGAGCACTCTGGAAGAATGGTAGTTTTTGGAATATTACTAGTTACTCTAGCATCTACGCATCGCTCATTCAGTAATGAATTAGATCACTCTAACTACTGGCGTATGATACATCATACGCTAAAAGTCTACTTTCTTCTGCCGAGGGTCCATAGCTCAGAAGTAGAATCGCCGACTAACGCTAATCGGATGTCTAAGCGTACAGATCTGTCTGCGGATGACTATATATATATATATATATATATATATGTGTGTGTGTGTGTGTGTGTGTGTGTGTGTGTGTGACTTTTTAGGATATTACGTGAGCATATGTTGATAAATAAGAACCTGCGCAGTATTTGTCTGTTATGAATTATAAATATGCATGAAAGGTATTTTGTGTGGGTATGTATAACTACTTGCATTCATTTATGTATGTATGTGTGTATTATAAATTGTATGTGTACACTTACTTATACTTAGAATTTCTAATAGGTATATACATTGGGGCAAGTGTATACAAACGCAGAAAATATATGTACGTATGTATATTTTCATTATTTATAAATGTTTATTTATATAGACACACACATAGAAACTTATAAAACTTATATATGTGCGTGTATGTATTTGTGTTAGAGAGAGTGTATGTATATATTTGAATGGATTTGTTCGTACGTACATATATATGGCAAGGAAATATTTATTCATTTCGTACAATCATTTGTTTTATAACATTTCTTTTAAAATACAGATTATTGATTTTTTGTTTTTAATATATTATAAGCTAGGTTGACCTCAAATTGCTGAGTACATTTCTTTCTTTTTACATTTTTTTTTTTTTTCGAATTTAATAGAATTTCGTTCTATCTGTTTTGGAAGAAGATTAGAGAAGAAGCGGAAAGAAAGAAGAAGAAAAAGCATAAGAATGAAACATTTTTAATAATCATATTTTCCAATAATACCTTCGTGACATTTCTTTATGGATTCCATCCCACCAAATAGGGTAGAAAATGGTCACCCGATTTCGAGTGTTATGATAATTTCAAAATTGAATCCTTACATTTTATTAGTTTTTTTTCTCATATTTTATTTGTAATTTTCGTATATATACAATGAAAAACAGGGAAACCTAATTGGAAAATGATATAGAATAGAAACAAAATTCACAAGCAATGTAGCCTCATTGTCTTAGACATGAAGAATTTCCTTTCTAATTTAAAAAAATTCCATCCCAATCTCTATTTTCTGAGCTCGCAAAAATGAATTGTTTATCTTTCGTTCTCTGGGAAATGGAAACAAATATTATTTTCTTTAAAATGCATTTATGCCGGGATAATAGAACACATTTTTTAAAGAGTTTAAACAGAGAGATGAGTGTCGAAAAAAAATTGTGAATGTCACGAAGAATATGTTCGAATTTGTACAAGAGGATGCCTGTATATATAAGCCAATGAACAATCGCACACAAATATGTTGACAATACACACATTCACGCAACGATGAAAGAAAGAGAGAGTAATGAAAAAAAGAAAAAAAACGCACACACTTACGCAAATACATGCACATATATATTTCATTATATATTTTAATGTGCTTACCGCTATAAAATTAATATCTATCTATCTATCTATCTATCTATCTATCTATCAGTGTCTGTACATATCTTTTTGAGTCTGTTCTCTCCTATCTATCTATCAATCTTGTTCACCCCCAAACAGGGCTCAAGAGCGGCAAGTTCAAGAGGGAACGAGAGTCGTTTATAAGTATACAGGGAAAAGATAAGGGGTAACTCTAGAGTTGAATTTGTTAAGATTGTAGTGATCGGGGGAGCATCCTCTTGGGAGTCAGTCCCAACAGTTACTTGTGAGAATAACCTAACCGAGGTGAACTTATACTTATCGCATGAATGAGGCCATATAATTAGAATGACGATTCAGAGTTTAAACAAAAATCACATGTACATTCTGTTTTTATTGCTTAATCCTTAATATATATATATATATATATATTGATTGATTGATTGATTGATTGATTGTTTATGCAATTTATAAACCTTTTGCGTGTTATTTAAAGCCAGCAAATATTTTTATATAGGAATAGTTTTATTTATTTATTTTTTGTAGATAATATTTTAGTAATACAAATCTAACTAATTAACCCATAGATGGGAGGAGAAAAGGCAGATTAATACCTATCACAAGGAGTTTTTTGCGTAATGTATGCGTATGTTTACATAAGATATATTACTCGTGCAACCAAACTGGCAACTGGATCTCACCCATTCACAGTTAGATCAACCAAAGGCAGACAACAATTCTACTCCTTCGGCTTCTTTTCTCGCACTTCCCGCCTGTGGAACTCGCTTCCATATTCTTGCTTTCCTGACGGCTACAACCTCCAGGAATTTAAATGCAACGTCAATACTCATCTCTTAACCACTTGACTCTAGTTCTTTCTTCACCGCCCTGTATATCCTTTCCTTTCTCTCCGCCTCTGCAACTGTCATCACACCTGTATTCCTATCCTTCTCTTGCTCCTTTCTAAATGGTTCGTCTTTCTCTTCACTCTCCTCTTATCTACTCTTTCTACTCTTATGTAACCTCCTAATCTTTTCACTCTTATGTGGACCCCTGTACATCAGTGTTGTTACCAACTTACTCGGGGTGATATGATTAAAAAAAAAGTTTGATCAACCAAATGGAGGCGACAATTCTACTCCATCAGCATCTTTTCTCGCACTTCCCGCTCGTAGAACTCGCTTCCATATTCTTGCTTTCCTGACGGCTTACAACCTCCAGGAATTTAAATTCAATGTCAATACTCATCTCTTAACCACTTGACTCTAGTTCTTTCTTCACCACCCCGTATATCCTTTCCTTTCTCTCCACCTTTGAAACTGTCATTACACCTGTATTCCCGTCCTTCTCTTGCTCCTTTCTAACTGGTTCGTCTTTCTCTTCACTCTATTCTATCTAATCTTTTTACTCTTATGCAGTACCCTGCACATCAGTGACATTACCGCCTTGATTGGGATGATAAGATTAAAAAAAACTCAGGTTGAAAGAATTCATGCAAACACACTAGGTTAAATTCAACCGGAAAAACCAATATGTTTAATTTTTTGTTTTTTTTATATATTTCTCAATTTTCGAATATTTTTAATTTCCAAGCCGTAATAAGATAAGCTGACCAAAGTTCATTATTTTTTCTGTTTTTATTCAAACACCTTTGACAATCTCAGATATTAATCAAGATCTGCCTATTGTCAGTACGGTGGATAAGATAGATTGGCTAAATTGTGGCATTTTGGGGAACACTACAATTTAAAATCAAATACTGGCAATCGTACCCGTGAAGTTATATGTAAAATCGTTTTATAAAGTTAGTCTATAGTCTACAAGCCGTTACAGAAATACTTTTCCTAGCATTAAAAGAACCATCTAGGACATTGTATTCCTCTAACTTTCCGATATCAATCTGAAAACACGCCATTTTACTTAATAAATAGATATGTCACTAACATATGCAAAAGGGGAACATAGATGCAAGTATGTCGTATTTCTGCATAGGATGTGTTTAGTTGGTACACGTTTTTGAGTATATATATTTATTCATTTAAACAGTAAAAATAATACTTACCGATTTGTATAGTGAATATCTTCTTAAAGAAAATTTTGTTCCTGACAGAAATCAAAACTCTATTCAGTCAGTTAAGTAACATACGTGATACACGCTTGGGTGATCATGTCTCGAAAAAAGACACGAGTGACTGGGCAGAAGGTTGTCCCGCAATAGATTGCCATTAATTTCTGCGACAGTCTGTCTGCTAACCATGTTACTGAACCCAGTCTGACCTGTTATTTAACTCATACCTGGAAAGAGATAGATAAGTAACTTTTCAAGTGAATTCAACGAATTCAACTGGAATTCGAACTCGGTTCTTCGATTTTTCGTTCCGAGCCGATATCCACTGTACCACATGCACGTAAAGTTTTGTTAAAAGCAACGGAAAACGTCCGTTTAAATCTTAAATCTATACGTTGTCGCACGTTTAAATCGTGTTTATCTATCTGCCCACCGGTTTTGCTATTTATTGATTTACCCATAGCATCCTCTTTATATCGATCTGTCTGTCCGATTTCTCACGTCTGTCAAAGTGTCCGAATAAGTTCAAGTTTAAATCATAAATAAATTATGACTAAAGGTGTTTGAACCGACAAATCTAGCTCAATTTTTTGTTATGCAAAACTTTATTTCTCATGACACTTTCAAAACTAATAAATTCAGACTATATTTATTGATCTGTCGATTGATGTGCGTTGTGGTGCAGTGGATATTGGCTCGGCACGAGACACTGAAGATTTAAATTCCAGTTGAATTCGTTGCATTCACTTGGCACAAATACCCTAAGGAATGGTATTAATTCTTCGCTTCTCCTTCCAGCTATGGGTTAAACAGCAGGACAGATTGGGATTTATAGTCCTGGTTGGCAAACAGACTACCTCAAAAAGTAATGCCAACCTATTGCGGGAAAAAAAAATTATGCCCAGTCAATCATGTCTCGAAAGAGACGTGATCGCTTCTGCATGAATCACGTATAGCACTTTACTGACTATCGATTTATGTATCAATCAAAGTTAGATTTCTTGTGTCACCTATTGGAGCGTTTAGCAAGATTGTGTGTGTGTGTGTGTGTGTGTGTGTGTGTGTGTGTGTGTGTGATATATATATATATATATATATATATATATATTGTGTGTGTGTGTGTGTGTGTATGGGTATAATATATATATATATATATATATGCAGGGGGTGTATGGGATATAAAAATTATATAAATGTATGTATGAGTGAATTTGATAGTATATATATGTATTTGTACATATATGTATGTGTGTGCATGTGTGGGTCTGTGTGTGCTTGGAAAAATCAAATATACGTATGTGTGTGTAAAGGATAATAAATATATGTATGTATGTGTGTGTCGAAGAGATAATAATTATATATGTATATATGTGTGTATATACATATTAATGTATATATATATATATATATATATATATATATATATATACGTGTGTGTATGTGAGTAAGGGCATGTGTATGTTTACATACACGTATCCATACTCGCATATTTTATTTTTAATGGATACTCATATTTGATTAGACGCACTGTTCATTTATTACGCTATATATATATATATATATATATATATATATATATATATATATATATAGGATAGAGGGTTCTCCTAAAATGATGTTTCACTTTTTAAATGCAAGAATCTTGCATTGTAAAAGTGGCAGGAAGTACGGAATATATTTATTATATAACTCATGTAAAAGACATAAACATATTAACTAAAATTAACTAATATTACATCACCATCACGATCATAACATGCACGAGCTCACTCTCTTATTTCAGACGCAGTTGGTGTTGCCTGTCTGACGGAAATTTGTGACAGCACGCCTGGTCACTTTTCGAAATAGTGCCTCTCGCTTTCCAAAATACAGTTGGCAATTTTCGGGGTGAAAACAATGGATATTTGTCTGGTAAATTATAGTTCCATTACATATGCATTTTCTTTTGGAGTACTCGATATTACGAGGGTCCACCGTCAGCGAAAAAGATATCAGATATCTGTAAGAAAGACAAAAAAATCTACATATATTGAACTGTGGTATATCGCTAGTTCAGTATTTCACGTTACCCCTTATCTTTATATATATATATATATATATATATATATATATATATATATATATATATATATAATCATATATACAATCAATTTAGCATTAACATTTAAATCATGCATAATAGCTCCTGGCTACTTTCACAATACAGGAAAATACCTGTTGACCACACCAACATACTACACAACAAAGCTTCAAATTACCAATGCTCTCCTCATCTAAATCAACTAAATAACACCCAACAAAATATATGTTGAGCCTAGCGGCTGCGTATTAAAATGCACACAACAAACATCTAATGAAATTTGAGATTTCTACCAATTTTTGGTCAATCCCCTTTGATTGAAAACTTGTTTTGCAAGAGCATCCATAAATACAACAGATAAATTATTATTTCAAAAGAAAAAAACAACAAAGCGCATTCGCGTGTTTTTTCAAACCCTCATCACAATGAAATCCAGATTTTATCGCAGTTACAATAAGCTTATCTTTGTAATTTAATCCTGAAGGTGATCGTTGAAAAAATCGAATTTAATTTATGCTAAAAAATATTATGGCGCCTTACTTCATGAATTTTATTTAAACATCAAATAACTCGAAAGGATCCATATAGACACAATATGTCTATATTGTGTCTATATATATATATACGATGAAACATGTTTGAATGAAGATGTACTGCCTACACACACACACACACACACACACACACACACACATATATATATATATATATATATATATATATATATATATATATATATATATATATATATGGCACTTAACTGACTGATATACACTACCGGCCATAATTATTAGGCAACCACAGTTCTTTAAAAAATGATCTATTTCATACTATTTTTAGTAATTATTGCCAAGTGGATAATTCTAAACGAAAAAAGAGTGTTTTTTTTAATATTTCACAATAAAATGTGCATCAAATGAACTGTTCTGGTGTCGAGGTTTTGTGCTCTCTTCCCCATGCTAGTCTCTTCTTCTTATTGGATGGCCGAAGCAAACGCTTCCTGACTGCCTTGTAAAATTTTGCAAAGTAATAATAACAAAAGAACCATTCTATTTTCATTTAGAATTATCCACTTTTTATAAAAATTACTAAATGTAGTAACATTTTTTTAAAACTGGAGTGGCCTAATAATTATGGCCGTAAGTAGATATATATATTACATAGACATCGCCCATAATCTTGATAATAATTCCTTCGAGAGTGAAACCTCTAGCTATATCAACATTAATTATAACCACTCAAATTGTAAAACAGGTACCTAGGACTGTTAATACCAGAATTAGCCGATTATTTCCAACCTATGTATCTTTAGCGAAAACAAAACCTGTATAAAAAAGCTCTCCAAAGTAACGTCTATAAAGATAGATTAACCTACTTAACACCCACTAGTAAATCAATTGCCGTAGATTAAGAGTAAACATAGAAAAAGAAAGATTATATGGTACAACCGCCCGACACAGTTCTAGAGACTATCAAATATTAACATTGGACGGTGTTTTTCTAAAATAAGTAAGTAAGCACTTTCAAAAGGATAACTCACTAAACAATATCTATCTAAACTTATTTATAAATAAAACTTTGTCTGTCTGTGTGTATGTGTGTGCGTGTGTGTCTGTCCGTTACCTATAAACTCTGAGACGGCTGAACCGATTTTCTTGAAACTTTACACAGTTGTACTATAAGTGTCTGCGAGTGTTCTTAACTAGGTTTTGTGTCGAGGTACCCACGATAAATATCGAAAATCGATAATCGATAAAATCGGGTTATAGTAGGAATGGTCCGATTTTAATCAAATTTGATACACTCATAGACAAAGACATAAGAAACGATATTCAGAAGTTTCATGGTTGCAGTTCTTATAATAGTGCCGAAAATCGATAATATATATATATATATATATAAGGCAAGATGTTTTTGCGTGTGTCTATTTATCTGCCTGTAAGTGTGTATTTTTTTCAGCCGTTTTATTTTAGTTTTTGCTTCGGGTTTGGCTCTAAGTAGGTATAATTGTAGTTCTCACTCTCAGCCATGATACCATTTACTCCGAGGACTTATTTAGCCTTCAAAATTCAGTTTACGACGAAAAAACTTATTTGATATCGATACCAGGAAATCAAAATTTGACTTACATTCATTCGTTTTTCTTTCAGTCTACGGTTTCGCTTTAACTGAAAACAACTATTGCTTTTTAGTCTTTCGTGCCAACGTCCAAAGAGTCTGAGCTCCAGGACCATGGATTAGTTTTAAAGTTTTCATTACACCCGAGCAACGCCGGGCTATACTGCTAGTATTTAACAGAAATGCAATTAAGATTCCTGCACTAGTAATATGTACAAAATTGTCAGTTCACATAATAACAAGGTTTTAAGGAATTTCTTTTGTACCCACCTGCTATTGCAGATTCAAAATTGTCATGTTGGAGATAAATGTATCTCTACCAGTGGGATCTAAATATGTGATCTACCAATCTACCATTTCCCCCAAAGAGAATAAAGAAAATTTTTATAATATGTACATTGGAATTTCGGCAGGCATTTGGAAACAAATATTTTCTTCTAATAGGCAGACATTTACCAACCCTAAACTAACATTTCATGCAGCCCTTTCCTGAAAATATTGGGAACTGAAGAAAGAAGGCCTGGACCCACAGATAGATTGGAAATTGATAGGCTCAGTATGTATTCCTAATAGTCTGAGTAATATATGTAATCTGTTCTTAGTTAGGATATTAAAATATAATCAAAAATTACTTTTTCAGCAGCCTCGACATATTTGGGAAAGACATAATAATAATCAAGAATCTCTACTGTCAGCAAACCACCTGCATACGGACAGGAAACAAATTCAGCAGATATACAAAGATAGAAAATGGCGTAAGACAAAGATGTCTTTTCACTGGATCAATTCAACTTCTACAGCGAGACTATTCTGTGGACCCTAGATGTTATGTCGGGATTCATCATCGCAGGCCACAATTTGAACAACATAAGGTACGCAGATGATACAGTGTTGATAGCAGACACAGAAAGGAAACTACAAAACTCCTACGGAAGGTAGCTAAAAAGAGTGATATCAAATACAGGTGGGGGTACTAAAATCAAGCAGGTACAAACATTTAGATACTTGGGAACAGTTCTAACAGAAGACGGAAAGTGCGACGCAGAGATCCGAAGGCGAATCAGCATGGCGAAGGACGCGTTCCAGAAGTTGGTTAGAGTATTAAGAGACAGGAAAATTTCGCTAGAAACAAAGAAGAGAGTACCGGATTGCTATGTGATGTCAGTTCTTCAATATAGCAGTGACAGTTCAACACTACCATCGAAGATGAAGGAAAAACTTGAAGCAAATGAAATGTGGTTCTACAGAAGGATGCTTCAGACATATGATATTTATATCTACTCTTCGTAGTTCATATCTTAGGGTGTTTTTATTGCAGTTAGCCATTCTTTCTCTCTTCTTGCAATTGATGGCAAGTCCTTTCTTACTTTCCTTAAGCATCTTCTTCAGGAAATCTTGTACTTTTTTTCTATGTTTGTCATCTCAGTCAACTCTTTTTTCGTTTGTGTATCTTATGTCGAAACAAAAAAATTTCCCTAGAAAAAAAAATGAAGAGAGTACTGGGGTGTTATGTGATGTCGATTCTTCAATATGGCAGTGAATGTTGGACAATATCATCAAAGATGTTGGACAATATCATCAAAGATGAATGAAAAACTTGAAGCAAATGAAATGTGGTTCTACAGAAGGATACTGCAGATATCATGGACTGAGCATAATGAGGTTTTGGAAAGAATGGAAACGAAAAGTAAATTAATACTGAGTATTAGGAAGAGCAGATATCCACTTCACCCCAACGCACATCATATATAGGAGTTTGAATTTCGGTATCCCATTTTCCACCCTCTCTTAACACACTTTACATATATCCAGAAATATGATATTTATATCTACTCTTCGTAGTTCACATCTTAAGGTGTTTTTATTGCAGTTAACCATTCTTTCTCTCTTCTTGCGACTGATGGCAAATCCTTTCTTACTTTCCTTAAGCATCTTCTTCAGGAAATCCTGTACTTTTTTTTCTGTGTTTGTCATCTCAGTCAATTCTTTTCTATTTGTGTATCTTATGTCGAAACAGGAAAATTTCTCTAGAAAAAAGAAGAGAGTACTGGATTGTTATGTGATGTCGGTTCTTCAATATGACAGTGAATGTTGGATAATATCATCAAAGATGTTGGACAATATCATCAAAGATGAATGAAAAACTTGAAGCAAATGAAATGTGGTTCTACAGAAGGATGCTGCGGATATCATGGATCGAGCAATGATGAGGTTTTGAAAAGGATAGAAACGAATAGGAAATTAATATTGACCATCAAGAAGAGACAGTTAAAGTTCTTGGGACACGCAATGAGGTAGTAGGGCTTGAAGAACCTGATACTATCAGGCCAGAAAGAGGGAAAAAGAGACAGAGGAAAGCAGCGGATAACATATTTGAAGGGCCTGATCAGGTGGATGTCGGAACTAGGTTTGCATGGTGTAACAGGTGAAAGCGTGCTAAGAGCCACCAGGGATAGGAAGACGTGGAAAACTATGATCGCCTACGTCTTGAAAGGACAGGGCTCCTAGGAGAACAAGAACAAGAATGAGTTTATTAACAAATGTCGTCGTAGACGTAGTTTTAAATTGTCTTAATAATGTATTAATTGTTAATTAGCCTGAATTGATTGATACCGGTTGGAATTTAATTTTATACACGTGATATCCTTAAGTTTACAGACGATCTTACAGACGATCCTTGATCTCTCGGGCAAACTGCCTTTTCCGCTCCAATGCTTGGCGTGCTCTTCTCTCTCTATCACCTTCTTGGCCTCTTCTTTTCCTAACCATTCTTCCTTACTTCTTTCTTTTCTTAAAAGGATGCGGTTTCCGGTTTTCTCTTTTCTAATCTTCTCACATTTTTTTTCAATTAGAGTTGATAGACTAAGCTATCGCCCGGTTCATTCTCCACCCACATCTGTTGAACAGGTGAAGAGGCTCACCCCTTGTTTCCTGTTTAAGATGCGGTTTCCAGTTTTCTCTTTTCTAATCTTCTCACTTTTTTTTTCAATTGGAGTAGATAAACTAAGCTATCGTCCGGTTCACACTCCATCCACGTCTACTGAACAGGTGAAGAGGCTCATCCCCTGTTCCCTGTTTAGGATGTGGCTTCCGGTTCTCTCTTTTCCAATCACTCTTATGTAGCCCCCTGCACATCAGTGGCGTTGCCACATTGCTCGGGGTGATATGATTAAAAAAAAAAAATTACCATTATTTCCAGTCTTCATTTTACGTTCGGCTGGGGTTGACTTTAACCCTATGACGTTCTAAATGCTTTTGCTTCCAATAAATGCAAAACAATGGTAACAATATCATACAAAGTATTTTATTGAAGTAAACTAAAGTTAGCAAAAGGGGAAATAAAGAAAGGGTCTATTTTTATTATCATCCCAATATATTCTATTTTCCGACCTCAAGTGGAACCATTACATTGAATCAATAGCTAAGTCCACTGCTATAAAGTTTGCGTCACTGTATCGGGCCAGGAAGATTTTGGGGCCTGAATCCATCTTGCGCATATACAAATCTACCATCCGATTGTGCAAAGAATACTGCTGTCATATATGGTCAGGCGCCCCTGCAGTTCATCTCAGTGTTCTCGACAGGCTCCAAAGAAGAATCTGTAATGTAATTGGTCCCGACCTGGCAGCACGACTCCAGCCACTTTCTCATCGTCGGGATATGGCTTCCCTCAGTCTCTTCTATAGATAGTTTCATGGCTTCTGCTCTGACGAACTTAGGTCACTGGTGCCCCCACCACAAGAATTTACTCGAGCAACCAAACTGGCAACACGTTTACATTTAGATCAACCAAATGCAGGAGACAATTCTACTCCACCAGCTTCTTTTTTCGCGCTTCCCGCCCTTCCATATACTTGCTTTCCTGACGGCTACAACCACCAAAAATTTAAATGCGAAGTCAATTTCCATATCTCATCCACTTAAGTCCAACCCATTCTACATCACCCCGTGTATCTTATTATTTCTCTTTCTCTTCAAGTTCACTTCTGTGTTCACGTCCTTCACTTGCCCTTTCTTTTTCACCCCCCTGTAGCTGGTTCGTCTTTCTCTTCACTCTCTTCCTGCCTAAAACTTTAACTCTCTTATGTAGCTCCCGGGACATCAGTGGCGGTACCGCCTTGCTCGGGGTGAAATGCTTAAAAAAAAATTCGAAAGATCTGCCATCATCATTCTTATCACAGCTACGGCTCGCGGAATCCACTGTTTAATTTTTAGAAAGATGCGTTGATGCAGTGGCAGCAGAGTCTCAAGCAATTCGGAAAATTTTTGAGGAATTTTATCCAAAACAAAGTGTTGGGACTCCAGCACGTTTTAAACTTAGAACCTCTTCAAAAGCGGATTGAATAAAGAATATGATATCGTTGATTAACATGTCTGGATTTAGCAGCAAGCCACATTCATTTTGTATGCATGACTTACCTTTTCTTCGCAGGTTTATCCACCACCCAAACGCTTGAAAATTTTGAAACTTAAACACTTAAGCGAACTTTAAACATGCGACACGAAATCATAAAGTTCACGCTTACGTGCGTGAGTGAGTGTCCGTTAGAAAGCTTATGCATGTTTATCAATCGGTGCGTATGTACATATTTATGGGTTGTTTCTTTATATTGGGTTGTTTCTTTATATTGGATTGTTTCTTTATATTGGGTTGTTTCTTTATATTGGATTGTTTCTTTATATTGGATTGTTTCTTTATATTGGGTTGTTTCTTTATATTGGGTTGTTTCTTTATATTGGATTGTTTTTTTATATTGGGTTGTTTCTTTATATTGGATTGTTTCTTTATATTGGGTTGTTTCTTTATATTGGGTTGTTTCTTTATATTGGATTGTTTCTTTATATTGGATTGTTTTTTTTATATTGGATTGTTTCTTTATATTGGATTGTTTCTTTATATTGGGTTGTTTCTTTATATTGGGTTGTTTTTTTATATTGGGTTGTTTCTTTATATTGGGTTGTTTCTTTATATTGGGTTGTTTCTTTATATTGGATAGTTTTTTTTATATTGGGTTGTTTCTTTATATTGGATTGTTTCTTTATATTGGGTTGTTTCTTTATATTGGGTTGTTTCTTTATATTGGGTTGTTTTTTTTATATTGGATTGTTTCTTTATATTGGGTTGTTTCTTTATATTGGGTTGTTTCTTTATATTGGGTTGTTTTTTTATATTGGGTTGTTTCTTTATATTGGATTGTTTCTTTATATTGGGTTGTTTCTTTATATTGGATAGTTTTTTTTATATTGGGTTGTTTCGTTATATTGGATTGTTTCTTTATATTGGGTTGTTTCTTTATATTGGGTTGTTTCTTTATATTGGATTTTTTTTTTATATTGGATTGTTTCTTTATATTGGATTGTTTCTTTATATTGGATTGTTTTTTTATATTGGGTTGTTTCTTTATATTGGATTGTTTCTTTATATTGGGTTGTTTCTTTATATTGGATTGTTTCTTTATATTGGATTGTTTTTTTTATATTGGATTGTTTCTTTATATTGGATTGTTTCTTTATATTGGGTAGTTTCTTTATATTGGGTTGTTTTTTTATATTGGGTTGTTTCTTTATATTGGATTGTTTCTTTATATTGGGTTGTTTCTTTATATTGGATAGTTTTTTTTATATTGGGTTGTTTCTTTATATTGGATTGTTTCTTTATATTGGGTTGTTTCTTTATATTGGGTTGTTTCTTTATATTGGATTGTTTCTTTATATTGGGTTGTTTCTTTATATTGGGTTGTTTCTTTATATTGGATTGTTTCTTTATATTGGATTGTTTCTTTATATTGGGTTGTTTCTTTATATTGGGTTGATTCTTTATATTGGATTGTTTTTATATTGGGTTGTTTCTTTATATTGGATTGTTTCTTTATATTGGGTTGTTTCTTTATATTGGGTTGTTTCTTTATATTGGATTGTTTCTTTATATTGGATTGTTTTTTTTATATTGGATTGTTTCTTTATATTGGATTGTTTCTTTATATTGGGTTGTTTCTTTATATTGGGTTGTTTTTTTATATTGGGTTGTTTCTTTATATTGGGTTGTTTCTTTATATTGGGTTGTTTCTTTATATTGGATAGTTTTTTTTTATATTGGGTTGTTTCTTTATATTGGATTGTTTCTTTATATTGGGTTGTTTCTTTATATTGGGTTGTTTTTATATTGGATTGTTTCTTTATATTGGGTTGTTTCTTTATATTGGGTTGTTTCTTTATATTGGGTTGTTTTTTTTATATTGGGTTGTTTCTTTATATTGGATTGTTTCTTTATATTGGGTTGTTTCTTTATATTGGATAGTTTTTTTTATATTGGGTTGTTTCGTTATATTGGATTGTTTCTTTATATTGGGTTGTTTCTTTATATTGGGTTGTTTCTTTATATTGGATTTTTTATATTGGATTGTTTCTTTATATTGGATTGTTTCTTTATATTGGATTGTTTTTTTATATTGGGTTGTTTCTTTATATTGGATTGTTTCTTTATATTGGGTTGTTTCTTTATATTGGATTGTTTCTTTATATTGGATTGTTTTATATTGGATTGTTTCTTTATATTGGATTGTTTCTTTATATTGGGTTGTTTCTTTATATTGGGTTGTTTTTATATTGGGTTGTTTCTTTATATTGGATTGTTTCTTTATATTGGGTTGTTTCTTTATATTGGATAGTTTTTTTTTATATTGGGTTGTTTCTTTATATTGGATTGTTTCTTTATATTGGGTTGTTTCTTTATATTGGGTTGTTTCTTTATATTGGATTTTTTTTTATATTGGATTGTTTCTTTATATTGGATTGTTTCTTTATATTGGGTTGTTTTTTTTTTATATTGGGTTGTTTCTTTATATTGGATTGTTTCTTTATATTGGGTTGTTTCTTTATATTGGATTGTTTTCTTTATATTGGGTTGTTTCTTTATATTGGGTTGTTTCTTTATATTGGATTGTTTTTTATATTGGGTTGTTTCTTTATATTGGGTTGTTTCTTTATATTGGATTGTTTTTTTATATTGGGTTGTTTCTTTATATTGGATTGTTTCTTTATATTGGGTTGTTTCTTTATATTGGATTGTTTTTTTATATTGGGTTGTTTCTTTATATTGGGGTGTTTTTTTATATTGGGTTGTTTCTTTATATTGGGTTGTTTCTTTATATTGGATTGTTTCTTTATATTGGATTGTTTTTTTTTATATTGGATTGTTTTCTTTATATTGGATTGTTTCTTTATATTGGGTTGTTTTTTATATTTGGGTGTTTTTTATATTGGATTGTTTCTTTATATTGGGTTGTTTCTTTATATTGGATTGTTTTTTTATATTGGATTGTTTTTTTATATTGGGTTGTTTCTTTATATTGGGTTGTTTTTTTATATTGGGTTCTTTTCTTTATATTGGGTTGTTTCTTTATATTGGATTGTTTCTTTATATTGGGTTGTTTCTTTATATTGGATTGTTTCTTTATATTGGATTGTTTCTTTATATTGGATTGTTTCTTTATATTGGATTGTTTCTTTATATTGGGTTGTTTCTTTATATTGGATTGTTTTTTTATATTGGATTGTTTTTTTATATTGGGTTGTTTCTTTATATTGGGTTGTTTTTATATTGGGTTCTTTTTCTTTATATTGGGTTGTTTCTTTATATTGGATTGTTTCTTTATATTGGATTGTTTCTTTATATTGGATTGTTTCTTTATATTGGGTTGTTTCTTTATATTGGATTGTTTCTTTATATTGGATTGTTTCTTTATATTGGATTGTTTCTTTATATTGGGTTGTTTCTTTATATTGGATTGTTTTTATATTGGATTGTTTTTATATTGGGTTGTTTCTTTATATTGGGTTGTTTTTATATTGGGTTCTTTTCTTTATATTGGGTTGTTTCTTTATATTGGATTGTTTCTTTATATTGGGTTGTTTTCTTTATATTGGGTTGTTTCTTTATATTGGATTGTTTTTTTATATTGGATTGTTTTTATATTGGGTTGTTTCTTTATATTGGGTTGTTTTTATATTGGGTTCTTTTCTTTATATTGGGTTGTTTCTTTATATTGGATTGTTTCTTTATATTGGATTGTTTCTTTATATTGGATTGTTTCTTTATATTGGGTTGTTTCTTTATATTGGATTGTTTCTTTATATTGGATTGTTTCTTTATATTGGATTGTTTCTTTATATTGTTTAGGTGTGCATGTGTAGATGACAAACAGAAATGAAATACTAGAGGGTGTACATGCACGCGAGTTTAACAAGGAGGAGGAGAAAAAATACGTAGGATTATGGAAAACGATATGATGGCAAAAAGAATATTATTAAAGAAAACGGAAAAGGCTGACAAACGAGACAAAGGGGCAAATTTGAAGAGGGAAAGATGCGATAAAGATGAAGAAAATATAAAAACATAAGATAGATTTATTCTTGACTAATGAAAATCACTGATGAGGTTTTAATAAAAGTGAAACATGTTAAAGTGATGAACGTTTTCTCTTTGTTTCTTTTTCTTGTAGACTGACAGATAGAAACAGGTTGAAATACATATATACAGGCACAGATAGATAGATAGATAGATAGATAGATAGATAGATAGATAGATAGATAGGAGAGAACAGACTCAAAAAGATATGTACTGACACTGATAGATAGATAGATAGATAGATAGATAGATAGATAGATAGATAGATAGGAAAGAAGGAAGGAAGAAAGGAAGGAAAGACGGAAATAATTATGTACAGACATTGATAGATAGATAGATAGATAGATAGGAAGGAAGGAAGGAATGAAGGAGGGAAGGAAGGAAGGAAAAGACTCAAATAGTTATGTACAGACACTGATAGATAGATAGATAGATAGATAGATAGATAGATAGATAGGAAAGAAGGAAGGAAGAAAGGAAGGAAAGACGGAAATAATTATGTACAGACATAGATAGATAGATAGATAGATAGGAAGGAAGGAAGGAATGAAGGAGGGAAGGAAGGAAGGAAAAGACTCAAATAGTTATGTATAGACACTGATAGATAGATAGATAGATAGATAGATAGGAAGGAAGGAATGAAGGAGGGAAGGAAGGAAGGAAAAGACTCAAATAGTTATGTACAGCCACTGATAGATAGATAGATAGGAAGGAAGGAAGGAAGGAAGGGAGGAAGGAAGGAAAAGACTCAATTAGTTATGTACAAACACTGATAGATAGATAGATAGATAGATAGATAGATAGATAGGAAGGAAGGAAGGAATGAAGGAGGGAAGGAAGGAAGGAAAAGACTCAAATAGTTATGTACAGACACTGATAGATAGATAGATAGATAGATAGGAAAGAAGGAAGGAAGAAAGGAAGGAAAGACGGAAATAATTATGTACAGACATAGATAGATAGATAGATAGATAGATAGATAGGAAGAAAGGAAGGAATGAAGGGGGGAAGGAAGGAAGGAAAAGACTCAAATAGTTATGTATAGACACTGATAGATAGATAGATAGATAGGAAGGAAGGAATGAAGGAGGGAAGGAAGGAAGGAAAAGACTCAAATAATTATGTACAGACACTGATAGATAGATAGATAGATAGGAAGGAAGGAAGGGAGGAAGGAAGGAAGGAAGGAAAAGACTCAAATAGTTATGTACAAACACTGATAGATAGATAGATAGATAGATATATAGATAGGAAAGAAGGAAGGAAGAAAGGAAGGAAAAACGGAAATAATTATGTACAGACATAGATAGATAGATAGATAGATAGGAAGGAAGGAAGGAATGAAGGAGGGAAGGAAGGAAGGAAAAGAGTCAAATAGTTATGTACAGACACTGATAGATAGATAGATAGATAGATAGATAGATAGATAGATAGATAGATAGATAGGGACAGGCTCTGATAGACGCGTACAGACTGAAATAGATAGATGTCGAAAAAGCACGCATGAAAACATAAAAAACCTAAATAAAACTAGCGCAAAATAAAGAAATCTTAGCAATATAGGTCATAAGAAAAAATCCATAAGAAACAGTGAAAGAAAAACAAACTTTGACGTGAATAAAATGGATGCAAACTTTGAAGAAATATAAAAAGAAATGTAAAGATCAGGGCAAAGATGTTAAAAGAAATGACCGAAAAAAAGAGTCAATGGAAGAAAAAAAATGAATCTAGTATCAAAGTCGAATAAATTTTGAGAATCAGTCAGTCATTTAAGTGCCATATATGATGCACGCTTGGGCGATCATGTCTCGGAAAGAGATATAAAAGACTGGGCAGAAGATTTTTCCACAGTAATTTGCCATTACTTTCTGCAATAGACTGGTTGCCAGGCAAGGCTATAGAATCTAATCTGTCCTGTTATTTGACTCATAGCTAGAAGGGGAAGAGATGTATTATATCATTAAGTAGTAATTAGTAAGGGATCAGTTTATTACTTCATAGCAATATAAAAATGATCCCCCAATATATGCCCAGTAAAAGCCTTAATCAAGTTTTCAACTATTATATTCAGTCATTCAGTTAAGTGCCATGCGTGATGCACGTTTCGGCGATCATGTCTCGAAAGAGATATGAAAGACTGGGCAGAAGATTTTTCCGCAGTAATTTGCCATTACTTTCTGCGGTAGACTGGTTGCCAGACAAGGCTATAGAATCTAATCTGTCCTGTTATTTGACTCATAGCTAGAGGGGGAAGAGATGTATTATATCATTAAGTAGTAATTAGTATGGGATCAGTTTATTACTTCATAGCAATATAAAAATGATCCTCCAATTTATGCCCAGTAGAAGCCTTAATCAAGTTTTCAACTATTATATTCAGTCATTCAGTTAAGTGCCATGCGTGATGCACGCTTCGGCGATCATGTCTCTTTCGAGGACATGAAAGACTGGGCAGAAGATTATCCCGCACTATTTTGCCACTAATATCTGTAGTAGACTGGTTGCTAACCAAGGTTATAAAACTCAATCTGTTCTGTTATTTGACCCATAGCTGAAAGGAATTAACGGATTAATATCTTTCCAAATGAATTCAACTGGATTCGAACTCAGCTCTCCGATTTCTCATTTCGAGCTGATATCTAGTGCACCACAACGCATATAAGCAGAGAATAACAAACATAACTAACGAATAATAATTTAAATGAATATTGGTAAGAGTAAACAGAAAGACGAGAATTGCGATTGAACTGGGAAAATAACTCGGTTTGAAAAATATCTGGAACATTATTTGGCAGGAATATTATTTGGCTGTCCCGAGAATACGTCCAATGTTGACAAAAGCGGTCATTTAAAATCAAAGTCTGTACAAGCAATTTCTGTTCGTATAGGAAAGTTTTAAAAAAGTATCTCTAAATGCTATAGTCCATCCTGACTCGGAGTGGTAGCACCTGTTAGGGTCGCAGCTATAGGAAAATAGTTAACCCCCAAACTGGGGTCAAAACACTATGGAAGTATAAAAATAGGCTTTTATAGAAAAAATATACATTTTTGAAGAAAAACTATTACAAACAATACATTTTGAAGGAGAAAATTATTACCAGCAATACATTTTTTAATACAAAACTAGAAGACATCTTTTGTTTTCTAAAATTAAAAAAGGATTAAAAAAAGTTTTCACCAAACTCTGACTAAATCAACCTGCTTAGTATAACCGAACATTTAAAAAATACCTTAAACCCTAACTTTTTGGCATTAAATAACCCACTGAGGTGTTGATATGCCATTAAACAAAACTCAAACTAAAAAAAAAAAACTAAATAGTATAAAAAAAACACTGACAATGCGGATGAAAATATGGAATAATTTCGATAGGAATAAAAATAATGATAATATCTGTAAACCACGTTATATAAGAAAGTAATCCTGCTAGCCATACTCAGGCACGATCTGGTAGGAAATGTGCATCACTAAGAAATATTTTCGTATCGTCGAGGTAAACAGATTTTGTCCAAAGAGTTCTGAATGATAAAATAATGCGGTTCTCCAGAAGGATGCTGAGGATATTATGGACTGAACACGAGAGCAATGATAATCTTTTAGAGATAATACAAACAAAAAAGACATTTATACTGAACATAAGAATGAGGTAGTTGAAATTAGTAGAGCACGTAATGAGTATAGTGGGCTTGGAAAATTAGATACTTACAAGGCCCATTTCAGGCAAGATGGACAGAGGAAAACAACCAAACTAGTGAGATTGTGTAAATAGATTGCAAAACAGTGTTTAGGACAGCTAACAAAAAGACAGCATCTATTAAGAGCTACAGAGAGCAGGATATTGTGGAGAACAATGGTCGCTAACGTCCTGAATGAACACGGCACATGAAGAAGAATTTTAAATGTATCAGGTAAAGCAATATATTTCTTAGAATTGGAAATTCGAACTACCCTATTCAAGCAATTAGACTAGATTTAATAGTCATGAGGAAAATAAACCTACCAGTTTGTGGATGTGACGGTAATATCGGACGACCAAGTGATGACATATAGAAGTCCAACATTAGGGAAATAACACATATCTAAAATTGTTCATAAAAGGAACTTTGTCTGTGTGCGTTTGTGTGTGTGTCTGTGTGTCCATTACCTATAATTCCAAAACGGCTGAACCGATTTTCTTGAAAATTTACACAGTTGTACTATTAGCGTCTGCAAGTGTTCTTAGCTAGGCCTTGTGTCGAGGAACCCCCGATAAATATCGAAAATCGATAATAAAAAAAATCGGGTTATAGAAGTAGTGGTCCGATTTTAATCAAATTTGATACACTCATAGACAAAGACATAAGAAACGATATTCAGAAGTTTCAAGGTTGCAGTTCTTACAATAGTGCAGAAAATCGATAATATATATATATAAAAGGCAAGATGTTTGTGTGTGTGTCTGTTTATCTGCCTGTATGTCTGTATTTTTTCAGCTCTTTTATTTTAGTTTTTGCTTCGGGTTTGGCTCTAAGTAGGTATAATTGTAGTTCTCAGTCTCAGCCATCATACCATTTACTCAGATGACTTATTTAGCCTTCAAAATTCAGTTTACGACAAAAAAAATATTATTTGATATCGATACCAGGAAATCAAAATTTGACTTACATTCATTCGTTTTTCTTTCAGTCTACGGTTTCGCTTTAACTAGAAACAACTATTGCTTTTTAGTCTTTCGTGCCAACATCCAAATCGTCTGAGCTCCAGGACCATGGATTAGTTTTAAAGCTTTCATTACACCCGAGCAACGCCGGGCTATACTGCTAAAACTGAAATAAAAGAAACGTTGAAACGATCAAACGTTGAAACAAGTAAATTAGATAAAGACTAAATAAATTTAATTTTTTAGGAGAATTGAAATTGTCCATTTCTGCCGAGAGAATTGTTGAAGATTGGTGAAATTTGTCAATCAATGTTCAGGAATCACCATCAGACGTCTGGTGCAAAGATGCAATTGCACATAATACACTAATTTATATAGTTCAACTACTACTAGTACGGGTATTACTGCTAACACTACTAATACTAGTATTAATAATAATAATATGAAGAAGAAAGTGAATGTGAAATACTACTGCTAATAAAAAGAAAATGATGAAAATTTCGACTGTACATATGATAATAAGCCAAAGATGAAGACGAGTACACTAATGATAAAAAAGCAGAAGAAAAGAATAATTACTTCTGATTATTATTGTTGTTGCTACTACTACTACTACAAGTAGTAATAAATCTTTGACGTGTATGAATAAGCAAGGAAAGAACAGAAGAAAGACTAATTATTACTACAATTTAAAATAGTAATACTAATACTAATAATAATCATAATTATCATCAAATGAAGAAAACTACCAGAAATACAAATAATACAGGTGAGTAATAATACAAAGAAGAAGAAAAGGATGAAATAACAAAGGAGAAATATAATTTACAAAGGCAAGAAGAAAAATATATGATAATTGCTACTACTGCTACTACACTAGATGAAGTAACGAGAAATCCTATTAATACTAAAATAAAAACATGAGGAAAGAGGACAATTACTATCGCTCCTAACATTATTCCTTCTCCCCCTACAACTAATACTATTACTAATAACAGTAATAATAAAAATAAAAAAGATATCTATTTAAAACAATGAAAGCTAAATTTGTGACAATAACGACAACGAAGATGCTTACAATAACGATCCCAATAACCGTAAAGACAAAAGTTCAGTGGGGGGTGGAAAGACAGTTGGTTAAATATAAGTGGCTGCAGTGTAAAGAGTGGGACAGGGTTGCTATTTCATTATGAGCTATTCACATGCAATGGCGCCAACAGTGCATTGGCAGTGTTACCGAGGTGCGGGTTTCAAATGACTCTAGGTCTGAAAATTCGTGCCACACCGTAACCCCTACAATTACTACTTGACATGGCGACGTCTTTCTGAAGCACTTACCAAACAAGAATGTTCTTCCAAAGTCTTCGCACTATCAGAATTCCTGTTGGCTTTGGAACGTGAATAGGTCGAACGAGAAAGAGCAAGATATTTTTTCAGCCAATGCGTACAAATATATCTATTTATAAATATGCATATGTATATACGCTTATAAGAATACTTGGGTATGTGCGTGTTAAACTACAGGCATTGTTACAGAAGATAGTAAAAGAAAGAAAGAACAAAGAACTAACAATCAATTGTAAGATGACAGAGTAGATGGATGGTAACCAGCCGAAAAGCTCAAGATACGAATTGGATATTTCTAAATCAAGCAAAGAAAAATGAAAAGCTGTTTTCCAAAAGATAGGCAAATATTATGAAAGCGGAAAGTTTCGATAGAATCAATGAAAATATTACAAAATTGTTTGGAATATCAGTTTTCGCATAGGGCAGTGAATGCTGGGTCATCTCCCCGCAGATGAAGAAAATACTTTGAGGTAACAGAAATGTTGGTGTACAGAAGGATGTTGAGAATACTATGGACTGAATATGTTAATAACTAAATTTCACGGACATATAATGATGAAAGATGACTTGATTAATATGATACTCACAGGGCAGTTTTTTTTTAAATAAAAAAGAATAAAAACAAAAAGAAACTCATTAACATTTGACTAAATTAATCTTCTCACTATAACCGAACAATAAAGCAAAAACCTTAAGACCGCATCTTTTCGGCATTAAATTAGCCACAGATATTGATATACTGTTAAAGAAACTAAAATTCACATCCATTTACACAAAATAGACTTTATAGAAATATATACATAAAAATAGACTTTTATTAAAAAAATATACATTTTTGAAGGAAAAATATTACCAACAATACATTTTTGTAGATAAAAAAAGGAAAAATTATTTTCATAATGAATTTTTGAAGGAAAAAAAAATATTACCAGCAATACATTTTTTAATACAAAACTAGAAGACATCTTCAGTTTTCTAAAATATTGTTTTTTCATTAAAATCTAACTAAATCAATCTTTTCACTATAAGTAAACTTTAAAAAAATTCCTTAAAACCCCACCTTTTGGGCATTAAATAACCTACAGCGGTTGATATGCTGTTAAACAAAACTCAAACTCAAACTCACAGGGTATACTAAGGGCAGGAAGGACAAGAGTGTAACTACTAACATACGTAACTAGTTTCTATAAATGGGTCGCAAAATAGGCATTGAGACAGATAAATAAGAAAAATTTAATAATGGCTACAAACGACACATAATGAAGAATGATAGCGTTGAGAATCCGATACTCTCAATAGATAGTGAAGGTAAGAGAAGCAGTGATTGTTGGTTGGTTGTTTTGTTTTTATGGCATATCAACCTCGGCGGGTCATTTATTGCCGACTAAATTTTATTTATTTATTGCTTGTATTACCTTTTTCTTTCAACAATTTATTGTTGTTTTTATATAAGTTTTGTGTCTAGTAATACTTTTTTCTTTTTGAGTGTCAAGATTCATTGGGATTTGTTTTTAAGGGCAGGGTCTTCAAGTCCTGCCCTGTTATTTAACCCATAACTGGAGGGAAGGGACAGATTAATACCTATCCCAATGTTACCAATGCTTAAGTGAATGCAGGGTATTTGTAGAAAATATTCTCTCGCAAATTGCTCGAATTTCGGGCCAGAAAAAGAAAAATGCTGATAATTCAACTCGCCGGTCCAATCTCGCCAACTGCTATCCACCTAACCAGTTAAAACTCCTCTTCGATTCGAGAACGACTGCTTTTATCGGCCGATCAATTTTTTCCATTGGCCGACAACACAGTGAGGACGCCAAAGATTTGCATACACTCCCATAGCGGCTCCTGCGGCGGACTTGTTTTGGGTATGTAATTTTCTTTTTCGCCGCATTTTACGTCGTAGTAATAACGCGACGCGCTGTCGCTTGGTTTGACGAGGTAAGTCGCCGTTTTCTTCGCTATAGTATTCATCTGGAATCCGAACTGGGCTCATCGACTTCTCTTTCCGAGCCGATATCCACTGCACCACAACACACATTCGTCACTAAACGCTTACAGCACCTGCAAGCGGTCACCCATCTAAGTACTGACCAGGCTCAACGTTGCTTAACTTCGGTGATCGAGCGAGACCTGGTGCATTCAACGTGATAGGCTGTAAGCCTGAGATGCAGTGAAAAGCAGTGTGCAACATACATAAGGTGCTTGGATATCCGAGAGGAAAAGAACATTTTGAAAAATTTTTAAAGCTAAGATGGAGAAATTCATGAAAATCCATGATCACCCAGATTAAAAACAACAAAAAACAGTACCAAAAACCAAAATGCAACCAACACATAAATTTCTTAAATGTCTTACACTTTCAATTATCTTGAATGCCATTTTCCTTTCGCTGAATTTACAACGAGTCTATTGACGACGCTGAGTGGAATTGCCCAACAACGACAACAATGTATAAATAAACAGTTTTATATATACATGTCGTTTTACTATATTAGAAAAAAGATTTTGCGTTATGCCAACGATGCAATTAGATCCAAAAAGCGTCTGCTCTCAGGTGGAATGTCGCACATTTTTCTCACTGCTAAATTTATAGGCATATGTTATTTTTACCTGTCAATCATTTACGTCCATATCCGCTTTATTTATTATCGAGACCGAGATTATTAAAAATCAAATTCCTTTTCTGACATCAACAAAAAATTAGTATTTTACAGCTTGATGCACTACTTGATTCATTATCGATGCCGTTCTCCTAAAATTAAAATGTTAATACACTTCATGAAGAGCCCATTAGTGGAGATGTAGGTTAAGAAATTTGAGTACACAATAATCAGCAAAAAAAAAAAAAATAAATAAAAAAGGAGCCTAAAATATTAATGCCAATTAGAAGTTTTAATTATTGCGACACAGAGATCCGAAAGCGTATTATGATTGTATACGATCATTCCAATAGCTAAGTAGAGTATTGAGAGATAGGAAAATTTCGTTGGAAAAAAGAACAAAGCTGTTAAATGTTATATGTCCTCCTATATAGCATCAAATACTAGGCAATTTCTTCAAAGATGAAAGAGAGATTCGAAGCAAAGTAAATGTGGTTCTACAGAAGAATATTGACAGCACTATGGACCGAACATGCGAGGAATGACGAAATTTTGGAGAGAATGAAAACAGAAAATAAACTTATGCTTATCATCAGGAATAGACAGCTGAAGTTTCTGGTACACGTAATGAGGAAGGACGGCTTGGATAATCTGATACACACTGGGTGGATAACGCGAAAAAGAGATAGGGAAAAACATCGCGTGACATGCTTGATGGGCTTAAGCAAACAGTAGTATTAATTATAACTATTAATAAAGTACAATATTACTGTATTAATAAAAATTAATTAATATAATAATAGACACGACATTGTGAGAAAGGGTGATCTTTAACTATCATTGGTTTCGATGCCGCTGAATGAAGAAAAAGACTGGCAGAGCAACATCAACCACATTGATCCTGCGGAAAAATCTGAACTTTTAAAAAATTATCAATTCTTCTTCTATGTGCCCTGTCCCTTCAGGATGTAGGCGACCATGGCTTTCCACGTTTCCCTATCGCTGGCAGCTCTGAGCACGCCTTCTCCTGTTACACTGTGCAATCCTCGTACCAACATCCACCTGATTAAGTGCTTCAAATATGTTATCCGTTGCTTTCCCCTGTCTCTTTTTCCCTATATCTGGTCTGGTCTCAGTATTAATTTCCTTTTTATTTCCATCATTTCCAAGACCTCATCATTGTTCATATGCTTATTTTACTCGTGTACAAAAAAATTCCATAGAATTTAGTTGTTAAATACAAGTTTATTTTCATTAGTTTTACTTCAAACTGCATTTCTTTATTCTATACAGTTCCTAAACTTAATTATTACAGAAAAATAAGAGAAGCTTTTTTCGCATCAAATGTTTGTGGGGGTTCACCAAAGAAATATAAGATTAAACGTGGTCCTTGTGGAAAAAATGTTGAGAACCATTGCTTTAGATTTTACGATGATCATTCTTCTTGGAACCACGTGAACTGCCGCTACACTTATATATCCACTTAAAAAAAAAAATAATACTACGGACCCAAAATGTGTTTATCTTCTTCACGTGCAAATTGACGGAGAGCCACAAGTTTATATAAAATATCCAATTTATTTTATTCGTTTTCTTCGGTGACGGTAGTTGTCGAGTGGAGGTTGGTCGGACATAGATATGCGCACACACAAGTTGACCGTTACTGTATTTTCTTGTCTGAGCTCAACTGCTATACTGTCTAGTCACCACTTCAGTCAGTCAGTTAAGTGCCATACGTGATACACGCTTGGTCGATCATGTCTCGAAAGAGACATGACTGACTGGGCAGAAGATTATCCCGCAGTAGTTTGCCATTGCTTTCTGCGGTAGACTGGTTGCCGACCAAGGCTGTAGAACCCAATCTGTCCTGCTATTTAACCCATAACTGGAAGGAAGATACGGATTAATACCTTTCCCAAGGGTATTTGCGCGTAAGTAAATACAACGGATTCAACTGGAATTCGAACTCGGCTCCCCGGTTTCTCGTTCCGAGCCGATATCCACTGTACTACAACGCACATGAAGTCACCACTTCACCACTTCATATAAACAGGCCAGATTCCCCGGACACATAACACTCAGTTGCACTGCGTTTATATTTCAGTGCTCATATTATTTACCTCGGCCTTACTGTGTTCGTCAAAACAAAACCCAGCTTGCTACTTCGTTTTGTCGCACTCACTGACATTTCAGACAGCTTTTTTAAAAATTTTACCGACCCTGTGTCTTTTAATGTGAATACACTTCTTGGCAAAATTATACCCCGCAGACAACGACTCTCTCAAAAACAAATAACGGGAAGTACATCACCAGAGGGAGATCAACAGTAGCAACAACTAAAAAGGATATCAGATGTCATTAGGAGATAGAATAAGAACATAATCAATATGTTGACTTTTCACACTACATCGAAAAATCTTAGGATGGAAACCCTCATCAATTGTAGAAAGATTATTAACAGTTACTAGACTGTTTTTCGCCAGATATTTTTATACAAGAATATTTTTTTTAATTTCAATCGAAAGTCACACTGAATACCGAGGGTTTCTTTTACGATTAGAAATTCTCACAAGCTGGAGATTAATAACAAGGTAGACTGTTTTCTAATTGTGGTTAGTAGACAGTCTAAAAGAGAAAGGCATCTCTGAATAGTGGTAGCAACTTAACTCAGTATAAAAACATTTTTCCGGTATATATGAATTTACTCGAGCCACAATATTAGCAACTATGCCCCCACCCTTTTACTGTGAAACTAATAAATTGTAAACGCAAATTCTGCTCCATCAGTTTCTTTTCTCGCACTTCCCGCCTGTGGAGTTCTCTTCCGTTTACTTGCTTCCCAGACAGCTACAATCTCCAAAAATTTTCATGTAAAATCAATAGTCATTTATCTCACTAACTTGAATCTTCTCCCCCCCCTCTCTCTCTCTCTCTCTGTATTGCTCCTTTCTTCGTCCACGTCACTCTAATCAGTATTCTCATCCTTTTCTTACTCTCTTCCTGACACCCGCTTTAACCTGCCACAACAGTGGTAGTAAAATGCCCTTGCTTGGGGCGACACGACTATAAAAAAAATTGCATCAGAAACAACTAGAGATGTGGCTCTGTTTTCTACAGCGGAGTCTATTGGGTTGACATACAACTATATAATTTTTTATTTTTTATTTTTTAATCATATCATCCCGAGCAAGGCGGGAACGCCACTGATGTGCAGGAGGCTACATAAGAGTAAAAGAATTAGAAGAGAATGAGGAGAAGGACGAACCAGTTAGAAAGGAGCAAGGGAAGGATGGGAATACAGGTGTGATAACAGTTGCGAAGGTGAGAGAAAGAAAAGGATCTACTGGACAGTGTGGAAAGAAGTAGGGTCAAGTAGTTAAGAGATGAGAATTGACCTTGCATTTAAATTCCTGGAAGTTGTAGCCCTCAGGAAAGCAAGAATAAGGAAGCGAGTTCCACAGGCGGGAAGTGCGGGAAAAGAAGCTGCAAACTGTGAATGGATGAGACCCATTTGCCAGTCTGGTTGCACGTGTAAACACCTGTTGCGGAAGCACCAGTGACTCAAGCTCGTTGGAACAGAAGCCATGGAAGTATTCATAGAACAGACAAAGGGAAGCCACATCTCTTCGGTGGGAAAGGGGCTGTAGTCGAGCCGCCGAGTCGGTACCTATCACATTACTGATTCTCCTTTGGAGCCTGTCAAGAACACGGAGATGAACAGCGGGGGCACCTGACCATATATGGCAACAGTACTCCATGCACGGACGAATGGTTGATTTGTATATATGCAGGATGGTTTCAGGTGGGAAAAACTTCCTGGCCCGACACAGTGACTTAACTTTCCTAGCAGTGGATTTCGAATAGAATAACTTTATATTGTTAAGAAGATGATGTAATATATTAATGATATAATACGTTATCACTACGGAATGTAAGACTGATGCATTGAGTTCATGCTACAGGTGCAGTCATGGCGTTGAATTTCACTCAAATCTGCTCGGAAATGTCTGAATCATCTCCTGAGTTAGATATTAACAGCAAAGCTGTCTAGACTATAGTTTTTGGTTAGTAACTTTGTTTTCAAAAAGGGCAACTTTAAATTCGACACTAGTTTTTACAGAAGACTTGTTGCAGGAAACCCTAGCTTTCTACGTAAAGTAGTGCGGCAGTATCTAAAATGATGCAGATATGGCACTAGACTCTACAGGGAAGAAATTTTATGAAAATAAAAAATACATTACTGAGAGGAACTTTCTAAAAACACATTCAAATTGTATATATTTTTAAAACTTTTACAAAGATTTAATGCTTGTCTCAAATTTTTGTTATTGGTTAATACTGAATATGCAACTGACTGGAAAATGTGAGACACTTTTACATCGATCATGTAATGCAAGAAAGATAATTTCCCTAGAAAATCTGCATTCAAAATACTATCCTCTACTTAGATTTGAACTCGACCTTCACTCGCAAAAGATATATATATATATATATATATATATATATATATATATATATATAAGCATGCGGTGTAGATATAGAAGAATCCAAAGGAGTATCCTGTACATACATATAAGATAACTCTCTAAAAGAGCTCTAAATATATATGTATAGAAATACATATAAAGCAAATATAAGAAAAATTTAGGTAGACACATTATTTTAGGGTAAATCGGAAGTATAGGCCCATTTGATTTTACACGAATAGTGTAAAATCTTCTGTACAATAAAGATGGAAGCTGATGATGGTTTGTCTGAAATAGGCCACACTTCCGATTTTCCAATAATAAATGCCTAATCTTTTTCTTATATACATACATATATATATATATATATATTGTAACAAAGTTATAGAACTCGTATGTTTTTTTCTTGGTGTTCATGT
>JBBBDQ010000871.1:2050000-2145000 GCA_037127315.1 Ascarosepion bandense | reverse complement strand
TTGCTCACATGCTCAATCCATGATATACGCAGCATCCTTCTGTAGAACCACATTTCAGTTGCTTCAGGTTTTTCCTTCATTTTTGATGATATTTTTAAGCATTCAATACCATATTGAAGAATTTTCATCACATAGTAATCCAGTACTCTCTTCTTTGTTTCTAGTGAAAGTTTCCTGCCTTTTAATACTCTACGCAACTTCGGCAACGCGTCCTTCGCCATGCCAATTTGCCTTCGGATTTCTGTGTCGCACTTTCTGTTTTCTGTTAGAATACTTCCCAGGTATTTAAATTTTTGTACCTGCTTGATTTTAGTATCCCTCACCTGTTTTTGGCAATTTGGGCTGCTACCGATCTAAATTTACTAAATTGAATAAAAACATAACGGACAACCTAAAATGATTCGTCAACAAACTTATAATAATAGTTAATGCCGACGTAGCTTCCTTCAAAACATCAACAAAATCATCAAAGTTTAACAACTAGGATAATTATACAGAAATATAAACATACGTAAAATCGGATACCCACAACGACACATCAGTTCACAGATCCCAGGTATCTACAAGTTGTCAAAATTCCTTAGCGATATCATTACTTCACATTTCCTTTTTTCTTCTATGTGCCGTTTCTGTTCAGGGTGTAGGCGATCATGGCCCTGCACATCTTCCTTTTCCTTATAGCTCTTAACAACCCTTCTCCTGTTATACCGCCCAAACCCTGCTCAGCCATCCATCTGCGAAAATCCATCAAGTATGTTACAAGTTTCATTCCCTTGTCTCTTTCTATCTATCCTTCCCGTGAGCATCAGATTCTTCAAGCCGTCCTTCCTCACTGAATGTCCCAGCAACTTCAGCTGTTTTTGCTAGTGTTATGCATCAGTTTCCTTTTCGTGTCCATTCTCTACAAAACCTTATCATTGCTCACATATTCTGTCCATAGGATCCTCAGCATCCTTCCGTAGAACCACATTTCAGTTGCTTCAAAATTTTCCTTCATCTAGCAATCAATTACAGCACCGCGGCAACTTGCGAATTTCTCCCAATTTTAAAAACTACACAACAAAATCAAAGTATTTTAGCGTTACTCGACGTTAAAAATTTATTTACAAATATCCCTGTTGTCAAAACCAGCGACGTAATCATTATTTCTGTGTATTATTTTCATCCATGAAACCAAATATCCTCAAAAATTATGACAAGCATGCACAGCAAAAAGTCCTAAGACAATCTAAGACAATCATAGAACCCAAACGAATGGCGTTAGTATGGGAAACCCTACGTAGAGAACAGTCAGTCAGTTAAGTGCAATACATGATAAACGACTGGGCGATCATGTCTCGAAAGAGACATGACTGACTGGACAGATGATGATGTCGCAGTAGGTTGCCATTGCTTTCTGCGGTAGATTGGCTGCGACCAAGGCTATAGAACTCAATCTGCCCTGTTATTTAACCCATAACTGGAGAGAAGAGACAGATTAATACCTTTTGCAAGGATATTTGCGCATAAGTGAATGCAAGGAATTCAATTGGAATTCGAACTCGGCTCTCCGATTTCTCGTTCCAAGCCGATATCCACTGCACCACAATGCACATCCTCATGCTTAAAAACCTTATTAAAACCAAAACATATGTCCTCTATGAAGATGACATTTTATTTTAGCGAAAAACAATCAAGAAATGTAGAATTTCAAAACCACATTCGAGAAAACACACTGTTCTTAACATTACCTATAAAATGAATAAAATAATCAAAACTTCTTCTTCTATGTGCCTTGTCCCTTCAGGACGGAAGCGATCATGGCTTTCCACGTCTCCCTATCCCTGGTGGCTCTTAGCACACCTTCTCCTGTTACACCATGCAACCCTCGTTCTGTCATCTACTTGATTAGGTCCTTCAAATATGTTATCCGTTACTTTCCCTTGTCACTTTTTCTCTCTATCTGGCCTGTTAGTATCAGATTCTCCAGGGCCTCCTTCCACATTGCGTGTCCCAGGAACTTCAGCTGTCTCTTCCTGATGCTCAGTATTAATTTCTTTTTCGTTTCCATCATTTCCAAGACCTCATCATTGCTCACATGCTCGATCCATGATATTCGCAGCATCCTTCTGTAGAACCACATTTCAGTTGCTTCAACTTTTTCCTTCATCTTTGATGATATTGTCCAGCATTCACTGCCATATTGAAGAACTGACAACACATAGCAATCTCGTACTCTCTTCCTTGTTTCTAGCAAAATTCTCCTGTCTCTTAATACTTAAATCAACTTCTGGAATGCTTGCTTTGCCATGCCAATTTGCCTTCGGATCTGTGTGTCGCACTTTTCGACTTCTGTTAGAACACTTCCCAGGTATACTCGTATTTAAGTAGATATTCTCTTTTTAATTAAACAGTATTTTATATATATATATCTACCAGCCTGATTATTTTACGATAAATTTTATTACGAAAATGTGTGCTATCCAGCAGGATTCGAACCTGTGACCCCTATTTATCGGTAAAAATAATGTCCAAATAATTCATTACAAATTGTCGGTTGCTTATTTATAACCAGGTTTCGTTAAAATTCGTTAATTTCCGTAACATGTTTACATTTGTTTGACATTACGATACATTTCAGAGCAGATATGGTTTGTTTACGGTAGATCGAAAATTGTGTTATATAAGCATGAAAAAAAACTCGTCTGATCAAGAGGCTATTCATGGTCGAGTGGTTAAGACAGTACCAGATCAAATGATAGCTTCCACTATGTAAATAGGAGTCGCAGGTTCGAAACCTGCTGGATAGCACACATTTTCGTAATAAAATTTATCGTAAAATAATCAGGCCGGTAGATATATATATATATATATATATATATATATATATATATATATATATATATATATATATATATAAAATACTGTTTAATTAAAAACAGAATATCTACTTAAATACGAGTATCGGTAAAAATAATGTCCAAATAATTCATTACAAATTGTCGGTTGCTTATAACCAGGAATCGTTAAAATTCGTTAATTTCCGTAATATATATATATATATATATAATGGTAGATTTTTAAAAAAAAACAGTACCTACACTAGATTCTACGCATCGCACACACTTGAAAATAAAGACAAAAATTCTCCAACATTTGGATAATTTTTTATTAATTTGCTTCTAAGCTTTCGGCTCATATGAGCCATCTTCAGAGCGGTTATTTAGACGGTAATACAATAACATCCACCATCACTGACGATTTTATTTCGTGTTGACATAAAACTCCGCTAGGCAACGGCAATAGTTACCAAAAATAAGAAACGCTGTTCTCAAATTTGAAATGCGGTTCTATGACGTATTATGTTTTTGAGATATATATAATGGTAGATTTTGAAAAAACAGTAGCTACACTAGCTTCTACGCATCGCTCATTCAGTAATGAATTCGGCCACTCTGGTTACTGGTTAAAAATATACCGAGCGCCCGTAGCTCAGAGGTAGAATCGCCGACTTACGCCAATTCGGTCGGGTTTCAATCCTGGATTAAAAGAAATCGGATGTCTAGCCGTACTGATGAGCCTAAATCATAGAGTTGATGGGAATTTACAACCTAAACAGCATTAGAAAGATAGTTGATTTCCAACAAATCAGTCATATTCTCCTTAATAGAAATGTCCCACTATCTTCTATGATAGAAAAAGTCATTAAAGCCTTTAAATTAATTTAGATCAAGATAGAAATCACTTCCAGTCATAGATATTAGTTTAAACTCGTCAAAAGAAACATTTAAATCATATCAGAAACAATGAAAGCTCAACCTATATTGACGTTTACTCTAACTATCCCCCAAAAAATAATCAGTCAAATTCCTACCATTGTAGATGCCAGGATCAACAAGTTATCTTCTAATAGAAAAACAATTAATGAAAGTAAAACCCCTTACAATATCACCCAAAAACGTGGCTTTTGACAGAAAATCTGCTACCTAGAACCTCAAAAGATACCAGACCAAATTAACTCAAACATAGAAAAAGAAGAGCAATATGGTTCAACACCCAATTTCTGTTAACTATCTATTATTAATATTGGTCGATACTTTCGGAAATAAACGACAAACTTGTTAACCAGTGCAATCCACTAAGTAAGATTTTTAATGAAAAAAACATTAAATATTAGCTATTCTTGCACTAACAACATTAATAGCATCATCAACTCGCAAAAATAGGAAACTAAATACACCCTCTTGTAACCGCCGAGTCAAAAACAAATGCCCAGTTGGAAGTTTATGCAAATCCGAAAAAGTCTTATACAAAGTAACCATTTTACCTTGTGAACGCAGAAATAAGAAAAAGATATACGTAAGAGTTTCCGAACCCTGGAAACTTCGTCTATATAACCATCTTTCACTAAGCCCCATCTTTTTTCTAAACATTTCTGGAAATTAAATGACAGTAAAATCTCCCCACACATTGTATCTAAACTTATTTATAAATGGAACATTGTGTGTGTGTGTGTGTGTGTGTGTGTGTGTGTGTGTGTGTGTGTGTGTGTGTGTTTGTGTGTGTGTTTGTGTGTGCGTCCGTTACCTATAGACATCGATACGGCTGAACCAATTTTCTTGAAAATTTACAGAGCGTCTGCGTCTGCGAATTTTCTTAGCTAGGTTTTGTGTCGAGGTACCCACGATAAATATCGAAAATCGATAATCGAAAAAATCGGGTAATAGAAGGAGTGGTCCAATTTTAATCAAATTTGATACACTCATAGAAAAGACATAAGAAACATATTCAGAAGTTTCAAGTTTGCAGTTCTTACAATAGTGCAGAAAATCGATAATATATATAAATATAAAAGGCAAGATATTTGTGTGTCTGTCTGTTTATGTGTCTGTATGTATTTTTTTCAGCCCTTTTATTTTAGTTTTTGCTTCGGGTTTGGCTCTAAGTAGGTATAATTGTAGTTCTCACTCTCAGCCATGATACCATTTACTCCAAGGACTTATTTAGCCTTCAAAATTCAGTTTACGACGAAAAAACTCATTTGATATCGATACCAGGAAATCAAAATTTGACTTACATCCATTAATTTTTCTTTCAGTCTACGGTTTCGCTTTAACTGGAAACAACTATTGCTTTTTAGTCTTTCGTGCCAACGTTCATAGAGTCTGAGCTCCAGGACCATGGATTAGTTTAGTTCAGTTAGAGATTAGCAATCACTGCGTAAAGGTGTTACCATGCCTAAAGTAAGCAAATTTACCGAAGTTGAGCGTTCTCGAATTCTAAAATTCCATAAGCAAGGTTTGTCACAGTGAGTGATCGCAGCTAAGGTAAATCTCAGTAAAACTGTGATTTGCAACTTTCTTAAATTTTTGATCAGGAATGTATGTATACTCATAAATATATATATGCTGGTACTCAAATTCAAATAACCCCACTGTAGCACACTAGTGCCTTCACTTTTCTATTTTTGTAAATTAAAAAATAATAATTATTGTGTATTGAACAAATTGTGGTTAAGGTCTCCATTGTATTGGTTATATACGCCAGTGCATCGGGATAAATACTTTTTATTCTGTAATTATTTATATATTTTATTATACTGTATTTGTTGTGTGTGTGTGTGTGTGTGTGTGTGTGTGTGTGTGTGTGTGTGTGTGTGTGTGTGTGCGCGCGCGTGCGGATGCACATACATATGTAAGTTAGTATTGATTTTGTATTATGGGTATTATTGATTGTGCCCTTTCTTATTGATCAATACGCACAAATACTCTTAGGAAAGGTATTAATCCATCTCTTCCCTCCAGTTATGGGTTAAATATCAGGAGAGATTGGGTTCTATAGCCTTGGGTGGCAACCTGTCTACCGCAGAAAGTAATGGCAACCTACTGCGGGATAATCTTCTGCCCAGTCAGTCATGTCTCTTTCGAGACATGATCGCCCAAGCGTGTATCACGTATGGCACTTAATTGACTGACTCATGTATATGCGTGTTCATATCGGAATAGAAATGACATATGCTGGTATTTGTAAATAACAACATTGTATTACATCGTTAATGTTATTTCGGCCCACTCTTTTGTGTGTATAGGTGTAAGTATACACATGTATAAAAATGTTGGTATTATTCTTGTATATACACGTATAAGTCTGGTATATATATATATATATATATATATATATATATATATACACGCAAATATATATATATATATATATATATATATATATATATATATATATTTGTGTTTGTACGTAAGGATGCATGTATATGCGTATTTTGTACGTATATGTGAGGTTTATTTGTATACTTGCGTAAATATGTGTTAGTGTTAATTATGCGTGTACGTGTCTGAACTTCATAGGTGTGTATGCGAGTGCGTGAACAATATTTATATATGGATATAAATGGATGTGTGTATATGTGGGTATATGTAGGCGTATGCGTAGACACCTTTGTATGTACGTACGTGTACGTTTATAGCTATGTAGGTGTGTATGCGTATATATGTTCAGATATAAGGACATATGTGTATACGTATTCGTGTGTTTGTGAGTGGGCGTGTTATAGATTTATGGTCACTCATTGTGACCAGTTAACATTTTTCCGCCAAGCCTTGGGGGCCCTTACGAGATAAGGCTTCCGATTTCGTTTCTGTGTCTTGTAACTTGATTTCCATTTCGCTTGGAAAAAAACTTTGAGTGTAGACATTCTGGTGGGAGGGATACTATGCCAAATGGAACGAATAAAACGTTGTCTGATGAAATGAACTAATTAGTTCATTGAAATGGATTATAATTTATAACCACTTTAGATGATGACTTGAGCTTTCCTTTATAGTTATCGTATTGCACTGGATAACATCCACTGAGATATCTTTGCATATCTATCGCTTGATATTATATATTTGATAGATCTTTTTGGATTATCCTCGCCGTTATCACGGCATCACTATCTATCCATCTATTTCTCTCTCTCACTCTCACCCCCCCTCTCTTTCTCTCTCTCTCTCTCTCTCTCTCTCTCTATATATATATATATATATATATATATATATATATATAGTGTATCGAGGCAGCAAATAATTTTCTAAACATATGCTCTTAAATATAAGAGACAATGAATATCTATTATGTTTAATCACGAGCCGTTCTAAACGTCTTATTTTGGATTTAACTTCAGTATTAAAGAATCAAAAATCAAAATTAAACAGTGTCACAGGAATTGTTTCGGCCCTTTCTGGTATGTGAATTTTTGTACCATATTTGAATTAATAAAGTTTTGTTTTTCATCGTTACTGAAGAAGCGAGAATTTTCTCACTGAAATTGCTATTCGACGAAAGTAGAATTCGGAATTTGTTTTATATAATATACATATTTGGCTCTGTAAATACATAATAAAATTTACATCGAGTCCTCCACCTGGATCATTTTTAATATTAATAAAATTAATATTAATAGAATCTGGTTTTGGGTAATTTACCTACATATATATATATATATATATATATATGGAGGTTGACGTCAAACAAAAGAAAGAAACTACGAATTTAGGTACCTCCACTCAATTGCCAAAAAGAAACAGCATAATGTTAAAAGTGCTTAATAAAAACAAACTTTTATCATCAAAATGTTTATGTTGTTATTAAGAGGAAAGATCAAATTTTGTGGTTATTATTTAAAAAACTTTTTAAATTCCTTTCTAACACGTTCGAAATTTCAGTCAGCGATTCACACTATGTTTACGTCAGGCGACTATTAAGAAAATGGAGTCGGTCGAATAAAATGATTTTGGGGTGAGTAATTTTTCACTCGCTGTCGGCCGCCGGTCGAGTGTTTTCTTTTTAAAATCTCAAAAGCTATATATATATATATATATATAAAATGAAGATCAGTCGTTACTCTAACATGTTTTCGACCTTTTCGATGCACAGCAGAATACAGTTAATGAAAAATGTAACGGCAAATATAAAAAGAAATGTCCGCTTGAAGGAGTTTGTAGAACCGAAAGAGTCATCTACAGAGCAGAAGTAAAAGATAAAATATACTTAGGGTGTACTGAAGGCAGATTTAAAGCACGATAGAATAATCACAAATCCACATTCAAACTGAAAAGTTAAAAATTGCACCAAACTAATCAATCACATATGAAAATTAAAAGACAAAATGGCGGGAACCATTTACGTTCGACGAAAATATTGAAAAACAAAAAAGGCAGAGCCTGCAATGGCGGTGATATCTACTGATTATGCCAGAAAAACAAAGTTGGCTATATTAATATTTCCAGAACAACAAATGCTACTAAATAAAATGTCCGAAAAAATGTCTGGATGTAGACACATTGGCAAATATTTTCTAGAATCATACAAACCAGGATGAAAGGATTTCCAATAACAAAACACTCTTTTACTTTGAACTTCCGGTTCTGAACTTATAAAACTGTTAACCATTAAATCATCAGTCAAAACAAATCGCCTAAAAAAATCGAAAATGTCGAAACTATAGTAGCGTCAACGGCTGATCTTACACAAATATCTAAATTCTCTACATGTTGTCTATTCATTCAAACTTTTATTGAGCACTTTGTAATACATCTGTTTACTATTATAATTTAATTACAATCTTATTTATAAATGGAATTTTGTCTGTGTGTGTATGTGTGTGTGTGTGTGTCTCTGTGTGTGTGCCCGTTACCTATAGACTTCGAAACGGCTGAATCGATGTTTTTGAAAATTTACACACTTGTACTATAAGTACTTGCCAGTGTTTTTAGATAGGTTTTGTTTCGAGGTACCCCTAATAAATATCGAAAATCGATAATAAAAAAAATCGGGTTATAGAAGGAGTGGTCCGATTTTAATCAAATTTGATACACTCATAGACAAAGACATAAGAAACGATACTCAGAAGTTTCAAGGTTGCAGTTCTTATAATAGTGCAGAAAATCGATGATATATATATAAGGCAAGATGTGTGTGTGTGTGTTTGTTTATCTGCCTGTATGTCTGTATTTTTTTCAGCCCTTTTATTTTAGTTTTTGCTTCGGGTTTGGCTTTAAGTAGGTATAATTGCAGTTCTTAGTTTCAGCCATGATACCATTTATTCAGAGGACTTATTTAGCCTTCAAAATTCAGTTTACGACGAAAAAAACATATTTGATATCGATACCAGGAAATCAAAATTTGATTTACATTCATTCGTTTTTCTTTCAGTCTACGGTTTCGCTTTAACTGGAAACAACTATTGCTTTTTAGTCTTTAGTGCCAACGTCTAAAGAGTCTGAGCTCCAGGAACGAGCAACGTCCTGCTAGCATATATATATATATATATATATATATATATATATATGTGTGTGTGTGTGTGTGTGTGTGTGTGTGTGTGTGTGTGTGTGTACGCGTGTGTGTGTGTATGTGTGTGTGCGTGTAATTTGAAATTATAACAAATATAGATGAAAATTATATACCATGGTATGAATGAAATAAATGAAGAATAAATTGTTAGAAAATATCAAAAATATATTTTTTAAAATTAGCCTAAAATTCGTTGTTTTATACTTTAAAGAAAAGAAATATATATATATATATATATATATGAATTAATAAATATACATATTGTAATACACACATGTAAAAATATTAGTTAGGTGTTAATAAAAAAAACTCAATGCTGTATAAACAGACCTATTATATATATATATATATAATTAATAGCCACTTTAAATTATGTTAGACCTTTAGCCCCTCATTCATTCCTCTGAAGACTTTGCACACATCACACTATCTGACGGAATATTTATTATTTATTTGTACTCTATTGTTATATGTGTCGAGTTTTTTTTTTTATTTAATTACGGTTTATATATGTCTATGGTATTGCTTACATATTTGATTTTGCGGGTGTATGAGTGTAAATATTTGTGTTCGTATATGCGTATATATATATCTGTGTGTGTGTGCATATATGTGTGTACATATATATGCGTGTGAGTGTATGTGTGTGTACGCATTTACGTGTGTGTGTGTGTGAGCTGTATGTGTACATATATGTTTTTTTACATTATTAACGTTATACTCTATTATCATTGTACCGTTGACCAAAAAATGTTCCTGCATTATTAAGTTATGTTATAATTGTATTGTTAACTGAATAATTAGTATAATTTTGATTATATAGTGGGGGGGGTAATTGAGACTAAAACGGATTGATTAACTATTATATCTTATTTTTTTTAATTTTCTTAGTTTTTTTAAATTCTAATTTCTTGTCCTTTCACTATTAACATGTAAAATTTATTTTTAATGTAAATAATTAAGTTTAAACAACTAAATTTAAATAGAATAATTAGGCTTACTTTTAAATTTGTTTTTTAACTTTATATTGTTTTCTATTTGTTTTGTTTATTGTATAATTCGTATAATTTTGATTATATTGTGGTGTGATGGTATTTGTGATTACAACGGATTGATTAGATATTTTTTTATACATATTTTATTTTTAGACTCTAATTTCTTATCCTTTCAACGTTAATATATAATATTTACTTTTTTATTTTCATTTTCTTCTATCATCTTTTCTTTCTAATTTAAATTTATTCCTCTCTTCTTTCTCTTCTTCTCTTTTTATTTACGCTTTAAGATACATACCCTTTCTCTTTAACGCTATCTCTCTTTCTCTCTCACCTAACCTCCTTTCTTTACTTTTCAAATCTACGCGTCAGCAGTCTAACTGACTTGCATAATATATCTTTAAGTTTAAGTTGACATCCGCACTTACGCGTGCTCTTTGATTATATGTTGCGTATATATATGCCTGGATGTGCGTTGTGGTGCAGTCGATATCGACTCGGAACGACAAATCGGGGAGCCGAGTTCGAATTCCTAGATGAATTCCTTGCATTCACTTACGCACAAATACCTCTTGGGAAAGGTAGTAATCCGTTTCTTCCCTCCAGTTATGGGTTAAATAATAGGACAGATTGGGTTCTATAGCCTTGGTCGGCAACCAGTCTACCGCAGAAAGCAATGGCAACCTACTGCGGGATAATTTTCTGCCCAGTCAGTTATGTCTTTTTCGAGACATGATCGCCCAAAGCGTCTCTCATGTATGGCACTTAACTGACTGATATATATGCTTATGTATGAATATGTGTGTGTATTCACCGAACTGATGTAATGAAGTATTTTTTCTTAAATGTTCTCTTTTAAGGGAGCGATATTTTTTTCTGTTTTTTTTTTTTGGGGGGGGGGGGGGGTCTTTGTGAATTTCATTCCTGTAAAATCTTCTGTACAATACAAACGGAAGTTGATGATGGTTCGCATGAAATCGGCCTAACCTTCCGACTTACCACGAATTAACGTGTCTGCCTTAATTTTTTCTCATATAGATAGATAGATAGATAGATAGATAGATAGATAGATAGATAGATCGGTGTCACGACTCAGATTTTCATGCGTTACGCAATCTATAAGTTACATATTACGAACTGACCGTTTAAGAGATTTGCATCTATGTTCATTCAATATTCATGAGAGCTGAATCTTATAATATTCGGTTACTATTTTTAATTTATCAAAAGTAAAAGTAAATAGCCAAAAATTACATGGAGATAAAAAAAAATTCAAATTCTAGATTTAGGAAATAAATATTATTAAAATGCAGGGAGATAAATTCAATAGGACGTAATTCACATTTATCAATAGTAATATTTGGTGGGAGAGGAAAGAAAAGGGGGAAAATAAAGAAGTGAGAAAGAAAGAGACAGACGTAAAGGATAATTTGTATCACTCCGGATTTAAGAATTTAACTAATATTTTTCTAGTTCGTAATATGCACCTGACGATTGCATAAGACATGAAACGTTGAGTCGGTCTACTGACGAAGAATAATACGTATGTTTATATATATATATATATATATATATATATATATATATATATATATATATATATTATAAAGTGATCTAACAGGTAGATTAAAATCCACTATTCAAGAATTTACTTTTATAAAGATTGCTAGAGACAACGTAGAGCTTAATATTTTAATTTTCTAATTAGCGTTTAATCACGACTATGTTTCAGAAAAATACCGTTCTTCTTTAGGTGATAACTTAAAAGAAATTGTAAAAATGAATTATTTGGAAAATATAAGATGAATTCATGATTATTTAGAAACGGAAGTGGTAGTAGTTGAAGTGGTAGGAAGAATATATGCTAGTAGGTGTGTCAATCAAAAATGAAAGTTAGGTAACCATAAGTTGAAAATTTGAGTCGCAAAAGGAAGTAGAATTGTCTGGTGTCAAGGCGTATTTAAACTTAGTAATAAATGGAACTGTGTGTGTGTGTGTGTGTGTGTGTGTGTGTGTGTGTGTGTATCCGTTACCTATAGACTCCGAAACGGCTGAACCGATTTTCTTGAAGGTTTACACAGTTGTACTATAAGCGCCCGCGAGTATTCTTAGATAGGTTTTTTGTCGAGGTACCCCGGATAAATATCGAAAATCGATAATCGAAAATATCGGGTTATGGAAGGAGTGGTCCGATTTTAATCAAATTTGATACACTCATAGACAAAGACATAAAAAACGATATTCAGAAGTTTCAAGGTTGAAGTTCTTACAATAGTGCAGAAAATCGATAATATATATATATATATATATATATATATATATATATATATATATATATATAAAAGGCAAGATGTTTGTGTGTGTGTCTGTTTATCTGTCTGTATTTTATCTGATTCTCACAAAACTTCACACAAATATTCTTTAGGCTGAGTCTGAGCTCCAGGACCATGGATTAGTTTTAAAGCTTTCATTACACTCGAGCAACGCCGGGCTATACTGCTAGTATATATATATATATATATATATATATATATATATATATATATATATACTATGTATAGCCCGGCGTTGTAGTAATGACATATATATATATATATATATATATATATATATATATATATATATATATAGTGTATATCGAAAAATTAATTACATATATTTGGCTAAAGAACAACAAATGTTGTTTGTAATGGATATTTTGAATTCATCTTTTTTATATTTGGTATCATTTTCTTGGTTTACTGTACATAATGACATTCTATATAAATCCAATAATGTTTGAGTACTCTTGACTATTGTTATTACTTATGAAAACCTTTTGTTTTGTTTTTGGTTTTTGGTTTTTGGTTTTTAAGATATACTTTTTTTTTCAAATATTTTCGGATATCACGTTCCCAGGTGAACACGTTCATGTCCACGTCGTCGAATTTTAATTTTTTTCTGAATATATTTATTATGCTTGTTCCTACATATGATATCACTTCCAACATAAATCAAACCAATAAAACTTGCACAATATTGATCTTGCATATAAGTATAACAATGAGAAATAACTTAAGCGTTTATACAACGATGGAACATTCATAAAATTTACCGAGGGAAGTTTTATCAATATCTTACATTGCAAACCTACAACTTACAACTGAAACTATATTTAAGAACTTAACTACCATTTTATATTAATTAAATAAGCGCGTGGCCGACTGGTAAGAAAGTTCACTTTCTGACCATGAAGCTCTGGTTTGAATCTCACCACAGTCGATTTGTCAGGGAAATTGCTTTTTGATATTATCAGTCTGGAGGAGGCGTTGCCGGCACTTTTGTTATGTACCTGGGAACCATACAAAGGGTTAACACAAACCTTGCGAGTGAAACTGGGTAGACGTCTCCGTTTGAGGATTCGTTGATGGCTGTGCAGTCACAAGTTGTCGTGACCGAGGGTTTGAGCGTCCTGGTTTTGTTCAGACAGTTGTTCACGCTAGATAACGCGATCTCTCCTAGAAACTTTAACTAATGTCAGCTAAGCATAGTTGCTGGATAAACCACAGTGTGTGTTGAATAAACACAAATGTGCCTCAACAAGCGTCTGCAATGGGATAGACGAGTATTCTCGAATGCAAGTGGCCAGCCATTACAGGGTACCAAAATAAAACATTAAAATAAAGAAACTATACCAAACTATCTTACAATTAGAATGAAGCAAATCAAGTCCATTTCAAACTCTGTGACTCTCTTAAAGCAATACAAAGAAAATTAGATTTCCTAAACGAGAACATATGAGAGGTACTGAGTTGGCAATAGCAGCATTAAATCACCGCTCTAATAAGGATATTTTTAAAAGGACCGATACCATTGATATATTTATGTCTAGCTGAATCGCAAGGTAGTGATTTAAATCTTCAAACAATCCGAGATGATAGGAAAGGTATAATTTTAAAATAAAAAAGAAAATCGCTATTGCTGAAAAGGCGTTAATTTAATCCTTACAAGTGTTACAAATACAGACATGAACAGTGGTGCAGTGGATATCAGCTCAGAACGGGAAATTGGGGAGCCAAGTTCGAATTCTCTTACGCGTAAATACTCTTTTCCCCTCCAGCTATTGGTAAAATAACAAGGTAGATTGGGTTATATAGCCTTAGTTTACAACCAGTCTACTGCAGAATGTAACGTCAACCAATGCCGGAAAATCTTCTGCTAAGTCAGTCATGTCTCTTTCGAGACATAATTACCCAAATGTGTATCACGTATGGCACTTCATCGACTGATATCATAATCAAACAGGTGCTCTTTTACGATCAATAAACTTTTAAATACCTGCAGCCGTATACCATCTATTAAACTTAATATACAGACATCCATATACATTTTAAATCATTTCATCTCAGGTAAGGGAGTAAAACCACTAAGATACAACCAGTGAAATGAGTGTGAAGAATACGACAAAGAGAAACATTATTAAAGATCGATAACTGTAGATCAAGAATTTAAAATAGATAACGATTAACATTGCATTTAAACTTTTTGAAGATTAAAGTTGGCTTGAAAGCATGGAGCCAGAAGAGTGTTCAGCAAGCGGAAAGTGCAATAGATAAAAAATAGTAGCATTGAACATACGCTTATATCTAGCCAATTCAACACTAAATTGATGAGACCTAACTTCCAATCTAGTACAGCAACTAAATTCATAAACTGAATACTAAAACATACTAGTAAATACTAGAACAGTACTATACTTTCTAAGAATATTTGAATAATTAAAACAAACAAACAAACAAACAACCAAATGTCACTAAAATATATTTGAAAAAATAAGGAAAAGAACATTAGTTTACAACGATCAATCCAAAAACTGTAAACTATTCCTAGAGGAAAAAATAGCAATAATTAACTTCCCAGACTAAAACAGCTACTAAATAAATGATCAGAACTCATCTCAAAATGCAGAGACGAAAACATTTTTACTACGTTACTGAAAAATCGAAAACAAAAAACGAACACGAATATATGTAAATAAATGAAAATACAATACATAAACAAAAAAGCGTAAAATAAATTAATCCAAGCAATAAATAATTAAATAAACTAATTAAGTAATAAAGAAATAAACAAATCATGGCCTCTACAGACATGCATCATTGACCTACATATAAAAAGTCGTGCGACGAGGCAACGCTCATGGTCTGAATATTGCGTTTAACATGAAACTGACTGAGTTTTGACTTGAATATCCACTGATATATATATATATATATATATATATATATATATATATATATATATATATATATATATAACTATTATAATTAATAATTATTACTATTATAGTTAATTGCTATAGGTAATATTATTCGATATTTTGTATTATGTATATACTTCAAACGTTATTATAGTGAATAACCCTTGTATATATATATATATATATATATATATATATATATATATATATATATTGTCATCCGCAGACAGATCTGTTTTGCTGTATCACAGCTCATCAGTACGGTTAACCTCCGACTGCTACATAATTATATATATATATATAATATTGCATAATATTAACTATAATAATTAACTTCAAATACATAAATTGACTATTATTTAAAATATACGTAAATTTGCAATAACCTTTCCTTTTTTTATGGAAATAGGGTTTTAATTATATTTGATAGTTCGTATCACTGCTAATCCATTTCACACTGGTCTTCTACATGTTTTATATCATTGTTTCCGACCAGAGATGTAATTTTAAATCCTAAACTTTTAAAAACATTAACATTGATATATGGCATCATCATCGTAGTTTCAAAAACGATTTCAGTTACAAAACAATAAGGGACAATCTTCTTAGCACTCCTCAAAATATATTTCCTTCATAATAACGGGAGAATATTTGTAAATGATCAAACCGGATTCAATAGACAATTATAATTCCCACTGGCATTTTTTTTCTATGTGCTGTGTCGCTTCTGGATGTTTGAGATAATGTCTTTCCACTATTTCCTGTCCATTAAAGTTCTTATTAAGTTTTAGATTTTTGTTATGATTTCTAAACCTTGTTCCACCATGAGTAACGAGGTTAGTTATGGTTCCTTTTCCTTTGTTCCCCTTGCCTTTAGTCCTGTGTGTATCCGGTTTTTCAAACTCCCTGTCTTCATTATGTCCCCTAGAAATATCAGCTGTCTTCTTTTTATGTAAGTATAAATGTATATTTTATTTATTTTCCATTTTCTTTAAAATCTTCGTCATTACTCCCATCCTCATGACACTTTATTCCCCTCATCCTTCTGGAGAGAGTCTTTTCATCTTTGAGGAGGTTGTCTAGCATTTACTGCTATGTACATAGGATTGATTTAGGCACTTTGACGTGGTTTAATAATTAGCAAGCATGTCTCGCTAAATAAGTTCTACTGAACTGTGTGTTCAGATCTCAGTGCGTACTTAGAGACTCTAAAATAAAACAAGTAAAAAAATTCAAATACTTGGGAAGTGTTTTGACAGAGGATGAAAAATGCGACACGGAAATCCAAAGACGCATTGGCATGACCAAATACGCATTTCAGAAGCTAACCAGAGTACTGAAAGACAGGAAAATCTCATTAGAAACAAAGAAAAGAGTGCTGGATTGCTATGTGATATCTGTTCTTCTGTATGGAAGTGAATGCTGAACGATCTAATCAAAGATGAATGAAAGGCTTGAGGCAGCAGAAATGTGGTTTTACAGAAGGATGCTGAGGATACCATGGACGGCACACGTGTGCAATGATGAGGTGTTGGAAAGGAAGCAAACGAGAAGAAAACTGATAATAAATATCAGGAAGAGACAAATGAGGTTCCTGGGACACGTAATGAGGAAGGAAGGTCTGGAGAACTTAACACTCACAGGTCGGATAAATGAAAGAAGAGACAGGGGAAAGCAGCGCGAGACGTACTTGTTAGGTCTGAGTAAATGGTTGACGGAGCAGGCTTCAGAAGAGTTACCAAGAGAAAAATTACTGAGAGCGACAAGAGACAGAGCCAAGTGGAAGTCCATAATCGCCTACGTCCTGAAGGAACACAGCACATGAAAAAGAAACTCCATATTTTAGCCTTGTGCCATATCTAAGTTACGCTTAGAAAATCACCATATCGGACGAGTAATTTTGCATCAGAGTTCAGTACACTTTTATTTGTTTCTAACGAAAGTTTCCTTTCTTTAATACTATGCTTAGTTTTTGAGAGGCATATTTCGCTATACTAATTTATCTTCGGATTTCATTGTCGCACTTTCCATCCACTGTTAAAACGCTTCCCAGTTATTGTTATACATGGATAAAAAATTGTATGACAAACTGGATATTTTTTCGTGTGACACTTTTCATCCTAAATACAAGAATGTGTCTTGCAAAAACATATTTCACTCTAGTATTTTTCTATATTTCTGAGATAAGTTAGTATTTACAGTATTTACATTTTTTGGACTGTTGTTTTTATCTCTGTTGTCATTTGTACGAAGTTTCAGTCGTTGTACGCTCTGGCCTTTTTCAGTGCTAGGAATTTCGAAATGAACCTGTTATTACAATTATGATCTTCTCATTAGTTGCTTAGTAAGATTAGAAGTCATGTGTTATCTCCCTCTAAACCTGCAAGTTACTTGTTTAACACTGCTGTAGTCTTTGGATCAAGTTACAGGAACTAACCAAAGTCGATATCCACTGGACCATGTGTCCTTAAGGACAAGAACAACTGGATTTTTGGGGAATTTACCATCCGTCCGTGCATTGAATATTGCTGCCATATCTGGTCGGGTGCTCCTGATATCCACCTAATTGTGCTTGTTAAAATCCAACAGAGAATCTGTAATGTGATCGATCCCGACTTGGCAGCTAGGATACAGTCGCTTTCTTACCGACGTAGTGTGGCTTCCTTGTATCTCTTCTACAGATACTTTCACGGCTTCTGCTCCGATGATCTTAGCTCACTGGTACCCCCTATATATACATTTCCTCGAGCCACAAGATTATCAACTAGGTCCCACCCTTTTACTGTGAAACCGATGAATTGTAAATGCAAACTCTACTCCAGCAGCTTTTTTTCTCGAAATCCCCGTCTGTGGAATTCCCTTCCGCTCACTTGCTTTCCCGACAGTTACAATCTTCAAGAATTCAAATATAAAATCAATAATCATCTCCTCTCTCACTAACTTGCATCCTCTCTCTCATGCTCTTTTCTCCAGTATTCTCTTCTTTCTCATACCCTCTTCCAGACACCCCCTGTAACCTGTCACTCTTATAACATTCCTATGTAACCGCTGAACAACAGTGACAGTAAAATGCCTTGCTTGTGGCCACACGATTATAAAAAAAAAACAAACAAAAAAAAACTTATAAATCTAATGTTCAGTAACCATTTTTTTTTACTAGAGTTCATATTGCAATTTTTGATGTTAATTGTTTTCTTTAGTATTATTTATGCTAATAGTTTCAATGTCTTAAATTTTTCGCCAATATTGATCTTGATAAATAAAAAATATATATCGTTATCTCAATGTTTACTTCTTTGATTTTGGAATCTCCATTTTGTAATTTGCATGTTGGGACGTTTTTGTTTTGTTTTTTTGTATGTTTTTTGTTTTTTTTTTAACTAACAGCCATTCATGCTATCTTCAAGCAATTCATGCTTCATCATTTCTTTTCGCGTTCGTCTTTGTACTTTCCTTTCTGTGTCTGCTAGCCACACTGAAACAATTCTTGTACTGGCAGAAGAAATTATAACAAATAAATTGCCTCTCGTCTTTGGCTCAGTTTTCCCTGTTCTAAAGGCTGGTAGTAATTTGTCTCTATAAATGCTAAATTGAGCGAATGTCGGCATTCTAAAACAGTGCTTCTCAAAGTTTTGAACACCTAGAAGCCAATAAAATATCAACGCATACTTAGCAAAATGTTTAATGTGTAAAGATTTAAATGTTATGAAATAAAACCATAGATATTTAAAAAAAAAATGAACACACAAATATGAACTTACTTTATTTCAGTGTTTCAACAATTTGTGAAGTTTATTTAGTGGAAAATCTGTATTTGGTGTTTTTTCGTGATTTGCGTTGTGGCCCAGTGGATATCGACTTGGAACGACAAGTCGGGGAGCCGAGTTTAAATTCCAGTTGAATTCCTTGCATTCACTTACCCTTGGAAAGATACTAATCTGTCTCTTCCCTCCAGTTATGGGTTAAATAATAGGAGAGACTGGGTTCTATAGCCTTGGCTGGCAACCAGTCTACTTCAGAAAGCAATGGCAAACTATTGCGGGATAATATTTTGCCCAGTTAGTCATGTCACTTTCGAAACATGATCGAGCAAGTATTTATCACGTATGGCATTCAACTGACTGACTGATTCAATGTTTGGTCGAATGTGCGATAGCAGACTCTCATTTCTTCTTGATGAATATTAAAAGAATGTATTTAAAATAACACAATCAAAAAATAACGAAAAGAATAATGAAAAGTTATATTGATATCAGATTCATTGAAGTTTGGAATTGTTAAAATATGGCGTCTGATTTACTTCTGGTAAGAAATGACAAAGTTTAGAAAAGCCAGTTTGCGTTTATTCTCCAACTTACTACCAAACTAGCATAATAATTAAAGTTACGATCGTTTCAGAGAAAGTGATTGTATCTCTAATGTAAGGGAAAAAATAAACTACTTCCATGTAGCATTGATTAACGTTTTTTAAGATTTGATATGAAGAATTTTGAAACTGCCTTTTGTAAGAAAATTGGAAATAGTATGCCAATTAAATACAGTACTTATATCAGTAAGTTAAGTGCCATAGTGCTTGGGTGATCATGTCTTGAAAGAGACATTACTGACTGAGCAGAAATTATTCCCACATTAGGATGTCATTACTTTCTGTGGGAGACTGGTTGACAAGCAAGTCTATGAAAATCCAATCTTCTCTGCTATTTAAAACATGTGACAAAACATGCATTTCGAGAGTCTCTTTGGTGATTTCGTTCCAAATCCCAATATATTGTTTTTTTTTCAAATTAGTTTTAAGCAAAACAGCTGTCAGTTAAGTTCCATACGTGATACACGCTTGGGCGATCATGTCTCGAAAGAGACATGACTGACTGGGCAGAAGATTATCCCGCAGTAGGTTGCCATTGCTTTTTGCGGTAGACTGGTTGCCGACCAAGGCTATAGAACGCAGTCTGTCCTACTATTTAATCCATAACTGGAAGGAATAGACGGATTAATACCTTTCCCACGGGTATTTGCGCGTAAGTGAATACAATGGATTCAACTGGAATTCGAACTCGGCTCCCCGGTTTCTCGCTCCGAGCCGATATCCACTGTACCACAACGCTGTCACACTGGCAAAAAAACGTTCTTATATCATAATGCTGCCGACAGAAAAAGCCTAGAGTGTTGCGACTGTTTTTAGCGTTGCAAGCTTCGTTTCTTATTCGACAAGTCAATGTTACATCCCTGTGCACAAGATATTGAATTGTGTCAGAAAATTGATGTCCACAAAAAATGAATCTTAGACAAAAACACAAAGAAGTAATGTACGTCGGAATCTATCATAGTCGATCTACATCAGTGTCACATTTATAAAAATTTAGCTGGGTCATTTACAAGTTATATTCATACCAGATTCATTGAAGCTTGGAATTGTTAAAATATGGCAATTGATTTACTTCTGGCAAGAAATGACAAAGTTTAGAAAGGTTAGTTTGCGTTGAGGTCTTGTAAATGAAGGAAACAAAAAGGAAATTAATACTGAGCATCAGGAAGAAACAGCTGAAGTTCCTGGGACACGCAATGAGGAAGGAGGGCCTGGAGAACCTGATACTAATAGGCCAGATAGAGGGAAAAAGAGACAGGGGAAAGCAACGTATTTGAAGGACCTAATCAGGTGGATGACAGAACGAGGATTGCACGGTGTAACAGAAGGCGTGCTCAGAGCCACCAGGGATAGGGAAACGTGGAAAGCCATGATCGCTTACGTCCTGAAGGGACAGGGTATATAGAAAAAGAAGTTTGCATTTATTCTCAGTCTTACTACTGAACTAGCATAATAATCAAAGTTACGATCGTTTCATGTAAGTGAAAAAATAAAAATAAGTAAGGTTATGAAAATCCAATCTTTTCTGCTATTTAACACATAGCAGGATGGAGAGAAGATGGATTAATTCATTTCCCAATGGTATTTGTGCAAAGTAAATGCAATGAATTAAACTGGAATTCGAACTCACCCCCCCACCCCAACGATTTCTCGATCCGACCCACTCCAAAAATTATATGGTCCCGTATAAATCAATCAGTTAAGTGCCATACGTGAAACACGCTTGGGCGATGTCTCGAAAGAGACATGACTGACTGGGCAGAAGATTATCCCGCAGTAGATTGCCATTACATTCTGCGGTAGACTGGTTGCCAGCCAAGGCTATAGAACCCAATCTGTCCTGTTGTTTAACCCATAACTGGAGGGAAGAGACGGATTAATACCTTCCCCAAAGGTATTTGCGCGTAAGTGAATACAATGAATTCAACTGGAATTCGAACTCAGCTCCCCGATTTCTCGTTCCGAGCCGTTATCCACTGCACCAAAACGCACATCCGCATAAATACATAAGCATAAATATCGAAAAAGTTAGCGGGAAGAAATAAATGATACCAACTTATTGAGATAACTAACACCTAAACTATTAACTGATGAAAAATAAACAAGAGAAAAAAATGCAAAAATTGATAAATATAATTTTAAGTAAGTGAAGCAGAAAGTCAAAATAAGACAAACGATTTTCGGGTTAATTCGACAAAATAAAACAAAACAAAAAAACATACTAAGACAGAAAAAACCCGGTAACTGGGGGGAAAAGTTGAAAGAAAAACAAATTCATAAAGAAATACAAAGAGATATAATAATTATATAAAAATAAATAAAATCAAATAAATAACTCCAAATTATATTGAATTATAATACTTTTACGAAATATTTTAAGATTCATCATATGAAATTAAAATTCGTTGATTTTTGGAACTTCGGAAAACTACTTTTAATCTCTTTAAGTTCAGAAGTCCAACAATTATAAATATAATTAATGGGGAGAAAGTTTAAGTTTAAGCATATGGAAATAAATGTAAACAGAAAACCAGGAATGGAGCCAGGAATGTGTTTGTTTGACGACATTGATAACTTTTCGGCAACACTTGCAACCAAGTGGGCCTCAAATGTAATTTTCGGTATTTCTTTAGTTCTTGTCAGTACAGCTTCGAGGTGGGTGGCATTTAGTTCGGGCAAAGAACAACCTCCATATACGATCGCCAAGACCTGCGCCCGGGAGAAGTCACTCCAGGCTCATCACCAAAGAATGAATTTTCAGCGCAATCTTTAAGATGCAAGATAAGGAGAATAAATCTCAGAATTGATGGAAATAAGCATTTTAAATAAAAAAAAATCAACATTGACAACCACGGATTATACAGAGATGACGGATTATACAGAGATGACGGATTATCTAGAGATGACGGATTAATGATAGCACCAGACAACAAAAGAATGAATGATAAAATAAGGAAACAGCTTTTTAAATTATTCAAATAACTAAATTTTGATATTACAGTAGACACAAATAATTAAGTAGTACAATATTTAGATGTAGAACTTAATTTACGAACTGGAAATGTCTCGTCATACATAAAAACAAACACTAAGTTATCATACATAAATACAAAGATCAATCATCCAAATAATTTTTTTTATAAGCGTTTCACCCCGAGCAAGTCATGTCACTGCCACTACTGCGCAGGGGGCTACATAGAGTGGAGAAAGGATGGGTAAATATAAAAAATGTCAGAGGGTGGGTGATAGGCGGCTAGGGATACCGAGAATGGTTAAATATAGGAAATGTCAGAGGGTGGGTGATAGGCGGGTAAGGATACCGAGAATGAGGGTTGGGTAGATGAGAGTGTTCTGAGAATAATTGGGAGTTAGTGTGATAGGAGGAGTCTATTGACCCTACATTCAAACACCTGGAGATTGTAGCTGTCGGGAAAGCAGACTTGTGGAAGGGAGTTCCACAGGCGGGAAGCGCAAGAAAAGAAGCTGTTGGAGTAGAATTTACGGTTACATCTTATCTGTTTGACTGAAAAAGGGTGGGACCGAGTTGCTAATCTTATATCTCGTGTAAATTCGTGCTTAGGCGGCACCAGTGATCTAAGTTCATCGGAGCAGAAGCCATGAAAATACTTATACAAGTAGAGGCACAGGGAAGTCACATCACGCCGGTGAGAGAGTGCTTGCAGCCGGTCTGCCAAGTCAGTATCAACCACGTTACAGATCCTCCTTTGTATTTTGTCAAGAAGCCCAAGGAGAGCAGCAAGGGCACCCGAGGCATAGAACACAGACTATCTAATAATTCGTCAAACAAATCAATATTAATGAAAAGAAAAATATATATGAGGATGCTCTAAGAAATTCAGGCCATAAAAATATAATTCTCAACCAAACAGACAAATCCGAAACAACAACAGGAAACGAAACATTATCTGGTTCAACCCACCAATTAATTTAGAAGTAAAGATCAAAATAGGACAAATATTTTTAAACTAATATATAAGCACTTTCCAAAAGAATCAGAATTAAACAAAATTTTCAACAAAAACACAATCAAACTAAGTTATAGTTGCACTAATAATTTAGATAGTTTCATAAAAAAACAAAACGCCGGAAATTTAAATAGCATCGTACAAAACAAAACCGCCAACAAAGAATGCAACTGCAGAGACAAAAATAAATGTCCACTTCAAGGTCTCTGCAACACAAAAGAAATAATTTATAAGGCAGAGGTACATGACCCAGATGGCCAAAACAAAATATATTTGGGCTCAACCAAAGACACCTTTAAGACCAGGTGGTACAACCAAAGTTCTACATTTAAAATAGAAAAAATAAAAAACAATACAAAATTGGCTAACCACGTCTGGAAATTGAAATTAAAATATGAAAAAGATCCAAACAAGGAGCATTTTAAAAATAGCCAAGCCTTACAACGGTGGACAAGACTGTGCCAAGAAGAAAAATTAGAAATTATGACATATCCAAATAAAGACGAACTGTTAAATGAATGAACAGAAATTATGACTAACTGCATCCGCACTAAGAAATACCTCTTAGGTTCATACAACAATGGATGAAAACATCATAATTCGTTTGAATTTAAACAATGCGCGTTCATAAATTCTCTGCCACGTGAACGTTCAAATAAAATACCGTTACAAGAGCGTTCTTAAAAAGAAAAACGGTAAAAGGTAAAAACAATTATTAAAAATCTCCTGAAGACACCAGTCATGTTAGAAAACTGGGCGGCGAAATAACTCGTTTAATAATGGAAAATATTCAAAAGTTCAACAATATAATTGTATAGAACACGTTTTAATACAATTGTGTACTGGTCTAACCCTATTAGAACCAAAAACTAAGTATTAAACAATCAATATGCTCTTATCTTAAAATTGAGCACTTTTAACACTACTGTATTTCAACAACAAACGACACGGGCTTTACCAAACAAAACAAAACAAACAGTGCGTTGCAATATATAAACTTACTAAACACAGAAGAAAAAAGAAAAAAAGAAAAAACAACAGTGAAGGATTTACGATTATTACACAATATATATTAAAAATCGCCTGAAGGGAGCACTCATGGTAGAAATAACTCGTTTAATAATGGAATATATATATATATATATATTTAATCATATCACCCCAAGCAAGGCAATAACGCCACTGATGCGCAGGGGGCTACGTAAGGGTAAAAAGAATGGAAAAGAGAAAGCCGGAAACCGCATCCTAAACAGGAAACAAGGGATGAGCCTCTTCACCTGTTCAATAGATGTGGGTGGAGTGTGAACCGGGCGATAGTTTATATATATATATATATATATATATATATATCAAAAACATAATACGTCATAGAACCGCATTGCAAATTTGAGAACAGCGTTTCTTATTTTTGGTAACTATTGCCGTTGCCTAGCCGAGTTTTATGTCAACACAAAATAAAATCGTCGGTGATGGAGGGTGTTATTGTATTGCCGTCTAAATAACCTCTCTGAAGGTGGCTCATGTGAGCCGAATGCCTAGAAGCAAATTAGTAAAAAATCATCCAAATGTTGGAGAATTTTTGTCTTTATTTTCAACTATGTGTGTGTGCGCGTGTGCAGATGCACTATCATTGTATTTAAGCCTACATGTATGAAAATGAAATTGGACCTACGGCATGAAAAAAAAATGCATAATACCTTGTTGCAGTTTTTACTTACTAATGAAATTTCCTGCTGGTAAAAAGTAAGTTTCACTTCACAGAACACCTGGATCAAATTCTAACAATGATCAAAATACATAAATATATAAATAAATAAATGATAATAATAATAATGTCGATTGTCAACGAAATAATTTTATCATAATTCAAAACTATTTTCTTGATATGAGAAAAGAAACAATAAATCAAATCTTGTTGTAAGAATTCAAGTTTTAACAGCGACAAGGCAATTAATAACCCGACAACAGTGTTTATAATAATAATAATAATAATAATAATAAGAGATATACAAAAAATTGTCTTATTAAGTACAGCCCACACACTAAGGAAAACTTTATCTATGTAATGCTGGAGATGATAGGGAAGATAGAAAATCATGAAATGGAGCCATAACAACACGCCACTACCTGCCTTAGGTCTCCCCGCAGACTTGGTTGGTAGTGAGACCAAAGCAGAAATCGAAATATGATGAAAAATGACATAATAATAATAATAATAATAATAATAATAATAATGGAAAACATATAATCAAGAATACTGTTAGGCAAGTTCTAACAAAATCTCAAGAATTGAAACCCGAAGTAAATAAAAAAGGTACCCAACTTTTGGCTCTATCGTGCGCCATCAGTTCATAAATCTCTTGCACAATCTTTATCAATGCAAATGAACAACTCCAATAAAGTTCACTGAAGGTATTACATAACTCCAGCCAAAATCTAGTGAAGCAGATGAACAAAACACTATTTGGCAATAACATGTCTGTTCACCACACGTGGATTAAGTCAGTCCTGGCCAACTGTACTTACTCTTTTTTCGATGAAAATCTGTAACAGAATGGATGCCGAGTATTTTCATATGGTTGCAAAGATCACTTAATTATAAATAAAATGATTTTGGATTAAGAAGAGAAGACAACTCAGCAGTCAACTGACCTTTCTATGCATGAGTGCTAACTCTCCGTCCGGCCCCCCTTTTTACATAACTACGTCACTGAAGAAACAGAATAAAAATGTTCATTGCTGATGTCAAACCGATCGACAAATTTTATTCCAGTTTATTCTTCGTCCTACTTGTTATTTAACAGACAGACAGAACAATCAAAGCTAAACCCCCAGACCTTGGGATCATAGACCACAAAAACAGAATGTGTTTACATATTGACAAAGAAGTTCATGTAATGTACCTTTGAAGATCTCAAAATAACTATCAGACTACAAGAATTTTGAATAGGAAATCTAAAAAGATGAGCCAAATGAAGACATTTCTAATTCCATATCTGGTTAGAGACCTGTGATAGTCTTATTGAAGGTATTACTGGCCTTAAAGAAATAACAAAATCGTACTCAGAAGTACATCTCACACACTAAAAAGATTTTTTAAATGTAAATTGTATGATCTTATTTTGTAATTTTTCTAAAGAAATTATCGGTGGAAAATGCCATTAAAACAATATCTGTGAATTTAAATCGGCCGCAACAAATACTTTGTAATCATGTTTTACCAGATCATTACTGATTGAGAGTTTTGCCTAGTGGCTGACTCACTGAGCATCGCTTTTTATGAGTGGGGTTGTGATAGTGCGGTAGGTTGACGTGCAGAATTTTTAGTTTGATAGATGCAGCTCATGAAGCGATTTGTGAGTCATATCTAGATTTTAGGGAACACTTTTAATCGGCGACGCGCCAAGCGGATTGGATTACCGCACATGAAAGTATTTCTAACTGGCCTCACGAGTATGATTACGTGTTGCTTTAATCAAAGGCTTTAACCGTAACACACTTTTTAAATGATGAAGACCATGTGCGATATAACCTCAGATTGTGTGCTATAAAAAATATTTTAGGTTTCAAAAAGAAAATCAACATCCTCTATCAGGATTAGCAAGAAATTGGGCTTGAGTTAAAAGTTTGCTAGTAATAAAAAAACAAGCTAAACCTTTGCAAGAAAAAGGACTAGATTTAAACCTTTCCAAATAATGGGACTCGGGCTAATCATTGCAAGAAATGGGATTCAAGCAAATATTTGCAAGGAATTGGACTAAATGCAAGCCGTTTCCAAGAAATGGGACTCAAGGTAAACGTTTGCAAGAAATCGGGCTCAAGCAAATATTTGCAAGGAATTGGACTAAAGGCAAGTCTTTCCAAGAAATGCGACTCAAGGTAAACGTTTGCAAGAAATCGGGCTCAAGCAAATATTTGCAAGGAATTGGACTAAAGGCAAGTCTTTCCAAGAAATGCGACTCAAGGTAAACGTTTGCAAGAAATCGGGCTCAAGCAAATATTTGCAAGAAATTGGACTAAAGGCATGTCTTTCCAAGAAATTGGACTCAAGGTAAGCGTTTGCAAGAAATCGGGCTCAAGCAAATATTTACAAGAAATTGGACTAAAGGCAAGTCTTTCCAAGAAATGGGGCTCAAGCTAAAGCTCTGCAATGAATTGGATTCATTCTAAGCCTCTGAAAGAAATTGGATTAAGATAAACTTTCCAAGAAATGGACACATGCTAAACGTTTTTAAATAATGGAATTCAAATTAATCCTTTCCAAGAAACGGGATTCGAGCTACACCTTTCAAAGAATTGCTACTCACGAAAAACCTTTCCAAAAAATAACCTCAAGCTAAACCTTTCCAAAGGCTTAAACTGTGATTTGAGATCGGAAGGAAAACAGTGATGGCATCATAAAAATTCAGGATGCGGAATTATTAAATATTAACCACTTCAGATAATTCGGCGTATGGCTTAGTTAAAACAAATTACGTAGGAGAGAAAAATAAAAGGAAAATATAATCCGTTGTGTTAGAGGTAGTTTCATACAACACCGCACATTGCTACGAAATCAAAACAACAATTTGAAAACTCAAGTCATTTTCTTAAAAACCTTCTTCAGATTGAGATTTTTATATGGATGTCATGCATAGAGCCATAATTTTTAAAAAATATATATATAAACTTTTAGTTGTATACGACCAATTTAATATGGATAAATCCTTTGAGCTTGTAAAGAGCTTGGCAAGGTCATTTTACTTTGAAAATTATGGACTGGCCTTATATTATCAAAAAGAACGAATTCTATGAAATATCAGAATCGAGATATCTTGAAGATTACTAATAGTAGCAGTAATAAAAATCGATAGCATATATAACCCGAAGGAAAAAAGAATGACATGATGAAGGTACTGAAATTCCACATTACTTCAAATAAAACGCTCGGAAAAAACAACCTATTACTACTGAAAACAGCAATATCATCTGATTGACTTGAGAATCCTGTTTTCTTAAAAATATACTTAAGACAATGATTTTTACATTATAACCAAAGGAAATATTGGCTGCTCGGTGAATGAATGCCAATGTTTCCTTGTAGGCAAAGGACTAGTATTAGAATCGTTACAAACAAAGGTGATTACTGGACTAGTGTTCAATATCGGTTCTTGCTTATGGAAATGAATGCTAGACTATATCAAATGAAGAAACTTGAGGCAACAGAAATGTGTTTGATTGGAACTTACATCCCACAAGGGAAATAGGAAGGAAATGAGGGTTGTTCCCTACAATGCACGTGGCATGGTGTGTCTTAGCCGTGAAAATCAGGACTGATTGACACTAAAATGTGTAGTTCATCTGAACACTCTTAATTGAAATAGGAATAGATCAGTGAGAAGCCTGCTACGTCTCGTTTGTGAGAAATCTAGTGAGAGAAGAAAATGAAAAATTGGCAGCTCCCTCTCACATACGCCATAAATAATCTATTTTCTGATTTTTGATAGCAAACAGAGTCAGGTATTCGCTGGAGTTACAGACAATTTTCCCAGCACCTTTAGAGATGAATCGTATGTACGTGTTTCATTTGAGGTTTGAGTCGAGTTTAATTCCCAGTAGACGCGCAAGTTACAGAATCTCCCTGATGAAACATTCGCTCATCACGATTTGTTCTGGGTCCTATGCTGATAGTCCAAGGTCACGAGTTCCCTTTTTGAGGCATTAAATGTGACCAACAAGTTTCTCCTCACTGAGCTGCTAGAGATATGTCAGGGGAGAAACCACCTGCCATGCACTGGTCATCAGGGGTATCTGAGTCCTCTCTTTCATTATTTTTTTCAATAATCAAATGTTTTCTTTCATTAAATTTAAGTCAGTTATTAAATCCCTGTGGCACTGCGTTGTGGTGTAGATGTGCGTTGTGGTGCAGTGGATATCGTCTCGGAACGACAAATCGGAGAGCCGAGTTCGAATTCCAGTTAAATTCCTCGCATTCACTTGCGCACAAATACCCTTGGGAAAGATATTAATCCGTCTCTTCCTTCCAGTTATGGGTTAAATAACAAGTCAGATTGGGTTCTATAGCCTTGTCTACCGTCAGTCTACCGCTGAAAGCAATGGTAACCTACTGCGGGATAATCTTCTGCCCAGTCAGTGTTGTCTATAAAAGCGTATATCACGTATGGCACTTAACTGACTGACTGATTAAATCTCTATTTATCTTTCTTATACGAATAATTCTCAATTCGTACTGTCACATTTGTATTCAGATTACTCACCTGACGCTGTAACACGATACCACAAGTGCCTTTCAAGCATTTTATTGAGTAATCTTAAGTAAAAACAAATATTATAAAACTATAACAGACCACTCGGGTGGTTATTTTATAAAAGCATCAATGGAGGCCCTGTTAATTTAGGACACTATGAGTGTGATATTAAAGGACATTAATAAGGTCAGGAAAAATATTCTAACGAACGTAAGATAGTTTGTTTTTTTTATCCCAGAAAGCATTAGCATACCTTGCTAGTTGGAGGAATTGATAAAGAAAAGCATCATTGGAAAACGACAAGAAGAAAAAGTATAAATAAACAAGCGTGATGGAAGGAAGAGTAACACTTCAAAGCTGCATCGTTTTTCGTTTGTTTTTGTTTTTAAATGCTTTTATTTCTTTCTGTTTTAAAAGGTAAGGGAAGGAAACAAGGGTTATCTATTCTCACTTAAACCCTTTGTTGTACATTGATATTAACGTTCAGTAGTCGTTGGTGATCGGGGCTAAAGGCTCAAGAACCGGAAACGTTATCTCCATTGACACGGCCATTAATCAGACCCTGTTTACTCGCGACAGGAATAATGAACACCTGTCCAGGTAAAAGATGTGAGCGTCTATTAAGGTTGTTCCTGTCATCTATGATCGTGCGCGCTTGTACTGTCTGCATGTCTGAGTATGTTAATTGTGTGGACACAGGCGTGTGTCTACATGGGTAACACACGATTACTAGTTGCAGAAGAGATAAATTTTCGAAGAAACTAATATTAAACTGAGGATATGGTAGTTATATTAGAAGTTTAGAGATACACATTAATAAATGTTGACCAATAATTTAATCATTTTAAAGGTGTTTCCCCCCTCCCAGGATAGGGTCATCATCCAAATATATACATGCAGATACCGGTATAACAGACTAATTTCAATATTTTTATGCTAGTGTAAACGAAAACTACGCCTATCTTTTTATAAGCAAGTGTAAACCAGACATATACCAATCTTTCTAGGTCTTAGTTTAAAACAGACTTATGTCTATCATAAAGAAACTAATATAAACTGGATCTGTGTTTATTTTACTCGAACAAAAAATGGTCTTTTTTTTTATAAGCGTTCACCCCGAGCAAGTCATGTCACTGCCACTACTGCGCAGGGGGCTACATAGAGTGGAAAAAGGATGATTAAATATAGGAAATGTCAGAGGGTGGGTGATAGGCGGCTAGGGATACCGAGAATGGTTAAATATAGGAAATGTCAGAGGGTGGGTGATAGGCGGGTAAGGATACCGAGAATGAGGGTTGGGTAGATGAGAGTGTTCTGAGAATAATTGGGAGTTAGGGTGATAGGAGGTGTCTATTGACCCTACATTTAAACATCTGGAGATTGTAGCTGTTGGGAAAGCAGACTTGTGGAAGGGAGTTCCACAGGCGGGAAGCGCGAGAAAAGAAGCTGTTGGAGTAGAATTTAAAGTTAAATCTTATCTGTTTAACTGTAAAAGAGTGGGACCTAATTGCTAATCTAGTATCTCGTGTAAATTCGTGTTTAGGCGGCACCAGTGATTTAAGCTCATCGGAGCAGAAGCCATGAAAGTACTTGTAGAAGAGGCACAGGGAAGCCACATCACGCCAGTACTTCTAACTTTTGAATTCTAGCGTAAATACACCTATAGGTTTTATTTTTTTAACTTTAGCTTACACTTGAGCTATAATTTCCTTTTTGACTCGTGTGTAAATCTGAGCTATGACAACTATTTTCACTGTAAAGGAAAGAAAACCTGCTTGCTGCTTTTGAACTGATGTAGAGTTGATCTTATGTCTACCATTTTACTCTAGAGAAAACAAACCTATCTACCTTTTTAATCTAGTTTAAAACTTAGATGTGTGATCAGTTTTGACTAGCGTGCAAACAAGGCATATGTCGACCTATTTCTTTGTGGGGCGGATCTATTTTTTTATTCAAGTGTAAAGCGGACTTATGTCTACGTTTTTACTTATTTAAAGCAAACATATGTCTATATGTTTTACTGGAGCTCTGTCTACCCATCAATCAATCAATTCACTGGGATTTTTGTCTTATACTTCCTATTGAAAAACCGAACAATATTAAACAACCTAAAAACATTCTGTGAGTTATAAAAAATAAATCTGATTTTCGAACAGAAATTTTGCACAGTAATGATTAATCGTATATGAAACAAGAAAATATAATTAGATAATTCAATTAAATAATTAATCAGATAATATAATTAGCACTGATCCTCAAAGCATAATAAATTGCGTTAAGTCCCTACTAATGTTACTACCAAACAGGATGATCAAGTAAGAACTGTGTTTATGACTTTGATTTGATCATAGAAGTCATAAATATACGAGGCCGGATCAAAAGGTATTAGGACAGGTGTTATAAAAAAAACTACAACAGATATTAATTCGGCATTTAATCTCCTTCGAAGAAGTCCCCTTCTGAAACCACTCACTTTATGCAGCGTCATTTTCATTCATGTAAGCATTCATGAAACATTTTAGGTTAATGATCAGCAGCCTGGTTGCATTCTCTTGGATTTCTTTGTCTTTAATTCTTGTTCCTTTTAAGTTGGATTTGATTTTTGAAAAAGAAAAACGTCCTTTTGAAGGGAAAAAGCAGGGAAAAGATTTGGTGAATATCGTGGTTGTCGGACATGGGGAATGTTGTCCTTAGACAAAAACTGCTGCACAAGCCATGGTTATTTGGGGGTCTTTGTAGTGTGGTGAGAACTGCTATAATCTATATAAACTGCTATAATCTATATAAATAAAAATGCACTTATCCGTTTGTTATTATCCGCTAATCTAGAAAAGACCTGCACCAATTGTTTTGAAATTTTACTAAAGTATTTTAATCGCATACGAGCGTGTTTTTATATACCTTATATTAAAAAATATTTAAATATTAAAAAATATATAATTTACAAATCTATTAGAGCCGATGAGAGCCGAACCAAAAAACTCATTTTCAATACGGACACGTTTACAGACAACTTTGTTATTTAATAGAAAACATAGGAAAATTGTACATTTAAAGTAAACGAAGCCTTTTGTTAATTATTATTTCTATTTTAGAGGCGTAAACAACAGATATCCCTTTCCTTAAAAAAAAAAATCTATTCATTTTTTTTTCAAGGAATTATTATCGATATCCCATTTATTTCGTTGGTTTAGTAAATAAATTTCTTCTTTTTTTCCATTTAACCAAACTGAGCCACAGCAACGCGTGGCCGGGTACAAGCTAATAATAAATAATGAGCAATATCGGTATAACTTAGAGTTACATGTTATTCTGTGCTTATCAGCTTCACATTGCGTATTTTAGGTCTCTTACTGCAACAATAGTTCCGACAATTTTTATTAGACCTCTTACTCAAAAAAAAAAATTTAATCTTTTTCTAGACGGTGACAGAAACAAAGTGTAAAATTCTCAATAGTCTTGAAATTTATAAAGTAAAAAAAAACGAATAACAAACAAACAAACAAACAAACAAACAAACAAACAAAAGAGATGTAATCATCATGAAGTAAAAAAAGTTATCAAACAGAAGATGTCGCTGCCATTTATTCTGATAACGAGACAAAATTGAAAGAATTTGAAAAGCGTCAAAATATATCAAGATTTCTATGAATAAAAAGTTACGGAGTTTGAAGATGTACCAGTTGTACCATTTATTATAGGCGAGATTCAAATAAAAAAATTGATAGAACTGAAGCCCTTATGAGAACTGAATTAAGCTCTGCACCAAAAATTTTAAACAATAAAGTATCACAGTAATAAAGATGGTAGAAACCGATACGACAACAAATACAATGTACTATAGTATTTACGCTCTCACACCCTGATTGAGCACTCTGGAAGAGTGGGAGACTTTGTAAACAGTAGCTACTCCGGCATATACGCATCGCTCATTCAATAATGAATTAGAGCACTCTAGCCATAGGGCGTGTATAATGATATATGCTCTAAAAAGTTTACCTTCTTCTACCGGACGCTCATGGCTCAGAGGTAGAATCGCCGATTGACGCCAATTCGGTCGGGTTTCAATCCTGGCTTAGGAAGCGATCGGAGTCTAACCGTACTGATGAGCTGTGATACAACGAAACAGATCTGTCTGCGGATGACTATAATATATATATATATATATATTAATGACTGATCACTTGTATTCGAGAATACCCATATAGGCCAGAACACTCAAACCTTCGGTCACGATGACTTCTGACTTCGAGCTAGCACATCCAGTGACGGCTCTTCAAAGGGAGCCGTCTACCCAATTTCACTCATAAGGCTTGTGTTAAGAGTTGGTATGGTTTCACGTACTTACTAAAGGTGCTACACCCTGGGATCACCTCTTCCAGACCGATGACAACATCAAAATTCACCTTCCTGACAAATCGATTATGGTGAGATTAGAAACTGGGATATATATATATATATATATATATATATATATATATATATATTATCTTTATTTCTAAAAGATCTACAAATATTTTAAAACTATATATTCATTAGGAAAAAACGTTATTAATTCAAAAAATTTCTCAAGCTGGTATAACAAGATTCATTCAAAATTAATATGTACAAATTTGGTGAACACTTTTACATTTACTATTTGATAAATCTTTTTATTTTGTTTTTTAGGTTAGAATATCAACCATACTTTTTTCTATAATTTTAAAAACTTTCTGGCTGCAGTTAGTACCGATTTTTTAAACATTATTATCAAAAAGACTCGCAGAGTTTCGATAATTTATCAGTTTCTTATATGCATTTCTTTCACATAAATCACTGTTTCAATTGGTTTTAGATAAAGAATTTGATTAGGCCGTGATTAGGCTTTGATAAGACTTGAAATTTAATTTTTCGAACCCACTCATATTTTGGATTTGCTTTGATACTTCTGATCATTGCCTTGTTAAAACTTTAATTCCCGACCTTCATCCAATTTTGAACAGATGACAAGACACTTTCTGTCAAAATTGCTTGATATCTTGCAGAATCCACTGGGCCCTCAATGCGTACTATTTTGATTATTTTAGCTACAACAAAGCAAGCCCAAGTCATAATGCTTTTGCCGCCATGTATCAAATTCTTCTCTTCAAAGCAGTGTTAGAAGATTGTCACATATACCAAATGTTGGTCCTCTCGAAAGCTTTATTTTAGTCTCATCCGTCCATAAAAACTCTTGCCAGAATTCTTCTAGCTTAATGCTAAAAGCTTTGGCATATTTGAGCCGAGAATGCGTGTGCTATTTTGTAAACCGTGGCTTTTTCTAGACATTCTTCCATGAAGATTGACATTGTTTAGATTTCGATTCCGACATTGGTCAGTGAGCATTCAGTCAGTTAAAGTGCCATACGTGATACACGCTTGACTGGGCAGAAGATTATCCCGCAGTAGGTTGCCATTGCTTTCTGCGGTAGACTGGTTGCCGACCAAGACTATAGAACTCAATCTGTCCTGTTATTTTACCCATAACTGGAAGGAAGAGACGGATTAATACCTTTCCCAAGGGTATTTGCGCGTAAGTGAATACAATGGATTCAACTGGAATTCGAACTCGGCTTCCCGGTTTCTCGTTCCGAGCCGATATCCACTGTACCACAACGCACATCCTCCAGTGAGCATTAGGTAACCGCAAAAGACACAAAATAATTTGCTTTGCAATGCCAAACTAGATATCTACTTTCTCTTGTTGCTACTTTTCGCGGATGGACACTTCTTGATATTGATACCGTCTTGCCAAAAGCCTTCAATTTAGAAATAATTTGTTGTGCCGTGGAGAAGTGCAATTTAAATCGTTTTGACAACTTTTTTAGCTTTCTCTATTATTAAATATTTCAGCTATGCAAATTTAAGTTTCAGAAACTTCATTTGATCTTTACATATCCATTCTTTTTTAATTTAGTCTCTAACTTCATACGAAATAATCAATTGAGCACACGCTTTTCAACAATTCTTCTAGTGAAACCGTATTCAACGAAGCTAACAAAAACTAGGAAGCTGTTCTAAAAGATAGTGGGTCCCAGACAAAAACTAAGAAACACAACACACAGCACAAAAAGTCCAACAGTAAAAAATGTCATACGGTTCAACCAACGTAGAAAAATTTTCATTAAACTTACACACATGCAATTCCAAGCATGAAGCACTCTCAAAAATCAACTACAGTTGCACCGAGAACATGACACAAATAATAGAAAAGTACAACAGGAAAACATTCAAACAAACCACCTAAACAAATTAAACTCACGTGTAACTGCAGAATAATGAAGGAAGGTCCCTTAAACAGCAATTGCTTGCAGAACAATGTAATATACGAAGATAGTGTAAAATCAGAAGAGAATAATGAAAAAGTTTCATAAGATTAACTGAAGACCCTCGAAATAAAGAAACTGCGTACACAACACATCCTTTACAAATATTAAATACGTGAACAGCACAATGCTTTCTAAATATATCTGGGAGATTAAAAACAAATTTCTCCAAAAATATCATGGAAAAATAAAGAAAAGAATATCAGCCTATACAATCAATTCAAAACCTGTAAACTCTGTCGACAACTGCCTTCCCAGACCAAAGCAAACTATTAAATAAACAAAACTCATCTCAAAATGCAGATATGTAAACAGATTTTACTCTCCTACTTAAAAATCGAAAAGTGAAACGAACAAGTATAAATGAAAATAAATAAATAAAATAAAATAAGCAAATAAGTAAAATAAATTAATGCATACAAATGAATTAGTAAATAAACTAATTAAATGATTAAACAAGCCACGCCCACCAAAATAATACAGTAGACTACCGACAGTGCAATAAGCTGAGCTGTATATATAAAAGGGTCGAGCAAATGTTGCCTTTAATATCTGGTTTTATGTTTACATATGCTATTTTATATATATATATATATATATATATATATATATATATATATATATATATATTTTCCTTTAGTAAACGAGTTATTACGCGACCTAGGTTTCTAACATGAGTAGTGTTTTCAGGCGATTCGCAACAATTGATTTTGTCGTTTTTTAAGAACATTCACGTAACAGTGTTTTTTTTTTAACGCTCATGTGGCAGGAAATTTTTGAACGCGCAATTTTTAAAACTACAAGAAATTATAACGTTTCCATCCACGGTTGTATGTACCTAATAGGTATTTTTAGTATGGTTACACTTAGTCATAGTTTCTGTTCTTTTATTCAATAGTTCATTTTTGTTTAGAAATAGCATAATCTCTAATTTTTCTTCCTGGCACAGTCTACCTATTTTGCCACCGTAGTAAGGCTTGGATGTTTTTACCATACTTCACGTTATATCTGGGTCTTTTCCAGATTTTGATTTCAATTTCCACAAGTGGTTAGCTAATTTTGTATAGTTTTTTAACTTTTCTATTTTGACTGTAGACTTGTGATTGAGACACCTGCTTGAAGAGGGCATTTATTTTTGTCCTTGCAGTTGCATTCTTTATTAGTGGTCTTGTTTGGTACAATGTAATCTAAATTTCTGGCATTTTTTTATGAAAACATCTCAATTACTAGTACAACTATAACTTAGCTTGATTGTGATTCTATTGAAAGTTTTGTTTAGTTCTAAGCATTTCGAAAAGTGTCTATCTATCAGTTTCAGAAATATTTGTCCTATATTGGTCTTCACCTCTAATTGAAATGGTGGGTTGAACCAGATAATGTTTCGTTTCTTATTATCGTTTTTTTGTTTGTCTGGTTGGTTGGGAATTATATTGTAAAATGTTTTTATGGCCAGATTTTCTTAGTGCATCTTCATATATATATATATATATATATATATAACAAAAAACTTGAATCACCTCGTCTGGGGAATAGTTTATTTTGACAGATGAAGATGTCTGTTGTCTGTCTTCCTGTCGGAATAAAAACAAATTCAACTTTACATGTCATAGGTTTCAGTCAATTAGCTACTATATTTTCATTTATTCAGTTCCATCTAATTTTTCTAATGCCGAAAGTATAACTAATTCTGATTCTTTCTCCTCTATAGACTTAACGTTTATAATTTATAAACACTCCCTTTTCTATAATCTCCCTAATTCCCTTTCCATTTATCCATTATTCTATCTATATTTTAATGTTTAATTTAACGTGTAACTCCCTTTTTACCCTTTTTTAAAAAATTTATATTAATTTCTAATTCTTCATATAACCCTAAAGTAATGTCATAGAGTTAATCGAGTTTTATTTTTATATAACTTTTACCAAAGAAATAAACCTTCTACCCATCCCTAAACATTGTCTCGTGCCTTTCCTCTAATGAAATTTTGACTTCCGACACGAACTCAGTCCACACCGGGGTTGACAAGACAGACGACTGATATTTTTATCTGATGAAATAGATTATTTACCAGATGAGGTGATTCGAATTTTTTGTTGAAAAATATATTTGATCTGTAGTTAAATACATTGAAATCTTTTTGTGAATAATTTATAATATTTTATAATTTTTATTATAATATTACTAGGATCCACTTGTATTATTACAAAGGGAAGTTTTCTTACCACGCTTTGTTTAATTTCACTATATATATGATTTAATTATCCGTAATAACTCCTCCTCACCAACTAATGTACACTCCCGATCAAAAATTTAAGACCACATAAAATTCTTTAAAAAGAAAATTTTTTTACAGATAGATTTTAAACTCCTCCCACTTAAGGTTACCAATACTACAATCTAAAAGGTTATGGAAACAAAAAGCTACATTCCAAACATTTTATTTAGAAATTTACATTTTTATAAAATGAGGCGATTTACACATGATCAAAAATATAAGACCAGAGACAAAAATTCTACGAAAATGTACAAAATGTGTATGAAAACATTCAACAACCAAATTTAATAATGAAGTCTACCTCCGCTGCTTTTAATGACTTCAAAAATTCTGTCGGGCATGCTAGAAATAAGCGTTTCCATTAAGGTGCGGGGGATGTTGCTCCAGCTTCTGAAGATGGCTTCACGAAGTTCATTTTTTGTTGAATATTGTTTGCCATTTCGATAAACATCTCTTGTCATCCATCCCCAAACATTTTCAATTGGGTTCAAGTCTGGTGAGCATGCAGGATGTTCCCAGAGATGAACCCCATTTTCTTGTAGAAAGGTCAAGGTCCGTCTTGCAGCGTGGATTGCAGCATTATTCTGTTGGAATAACCATCCATCCACACACAAACGATGGCCCTCCATCATCAAAGATGCTTTTTGCAGCATGTTAACACAACCAGCCGCTCTCTGATGACCCTGCATCACCTGGAGCGCCATCGTCCCTCTGTAAGAAAAGACACCCCATATCATTAGGGACGCTCCACCACTATGATGTGCGGAGAAAATTTCAGGAGGCATGTTTTTGTTATACCAATATCCTTGGAAGCCATCAGGACTATCGAGATTGAATTTTTTCTCATCAGAAAACAGGACTTTCTTCCACTTCTCAACGTCCCATCTTTGGTATTCACGACCAAACATTAAGGGGTCCACCTTGTGACGTGGAAGCAGCCGAGGAATTTGTTTACGCTTTTTATTTATCATGCCTTTTTGTCTTAAGTGTCGTCTGATGGTTACAGGACTGCAATCAACATCTGTGACTGCCTTAATTTGACTAGAAGAAAGTCCCCCGTCTTTCATAACAACCCGTCTTATTCTCCTACTCAATGCAGGAGAAGTATTTTGGGGCCTACCAGAGGATTTTGATTTTTCATAATTCTCACTCTTCTTAGAAAGTTGCAAATCACAGTTTTACTGCGATTTACCTTAGCTGCGATCGCCCGCTGTGACAAACCTTGCTTATGGAATTTTAGAAATCGAGAAGGCTCAACTTCGGTAAGTTTGCTTGCTTTTGGCATGGTAACACCTTTACGCAGTGATTGCTGCTCTCTAACTGAACTAAAACATTGGAATTGCAATAGATCTAACAATTTATAGCGATGGTCTTATATTTTTGATCATGTGTAAATTGCCTTATTTTATAAAAATGTAGATTACTAAATAAAATGTTTAGAATGTATCTTTATGTTTCCATAACCTTTTAGATTGTAGTATTGGTAACCTTAAGTGGGAGGAGTTTAAAATCTATCCGTAAAAAAAAAAAAAATCTTTTCAAAGATTTTTAAGTGGTCTTAAATTTTTGATCAGGAGTGTATTACGTAATATTTCCCAGCATGCGTTTCCAATATTTAAGAACAGAGGCACTCGTAAAAAATTAACATAATGTTGACAAGCAGTTGATTTAAACAAAAAACCCTTTAGATAGTTCACTTCTCATCTCTCCAAGTGGTCCTCTGCCATACTGTTTTCATCAGCCTGATAAAAAAATGATTGTTCTTCTATATACCGTGTTTTTTCAGGACGTTGGTGATTAAGGCTCCCCACAATTTTCTGTCATTTGTAGCTCTTAATAACGTTTGCTATTTTTCTCTCCTAAATTCTATTTTGTCAAACATTTACTCTATTTCACTACGTAGCTTAAGCGTTATTTTCTTGTCACTCTCTTGCCTTCAATATATTTTGTGAGTATCAAATTTTCCAAGCACCCTTTCTTCATTATGTGCCTTAGAAATTTAAAATTAACCTTTTGGTTGCCATTTACTTTAAAACTTTTTCGTTGCTCACTTATCCGGTTTATTTTATTCTGTTGTGGACCCAGGATAGGTCCGGAAGAAAAACACGAACTCTAGTATTAGTGAAACATATATTTAACGAGAAAACAAATACAAAGTGTGTTACACATTAGTCGGACTGCCGTATTAGAGCTGGGTGAATCAACTCAACTCAACCCGAGAGGCATATTCTCCCGGTATTCGTAATTATAGTACGAGCTCATTATAGTCCAAAACGAGTAAGTCAAATAACATATTCTTAGCATCATTCGATAAAAGCACTACCATTTCAAGTCTCTTCTTTATCTGTGAGGAGATTCTCCAGCATTCACTGCCATACAGAAGAACTGATTTCCCGTAACAGTTCAACAGGCTTTTCTTTGTTTCTATTAAAGTTTTCCCGCTTCCTGATAATTTACTTCAGTATATTTCGCAATTTTAATGCACCTTCGGATTTTAATGCCAGTTAGTTAAGTGCCATACGTGATAAACGCTTGGCCGATCATGTCTCGAAAGACTGAGCAGAAGATTATCCCTCAGTAAGTTAGCATTGCTTTCTGCGGTAGACTGGTTGCCAACCAAGGCTATAGAACCCAATCTGTCCTGGTATTTAACCCATAACTGGAAGGAATAGACGGATTAATACCTTTCCCAAGGGTATTTGCGCGTAAGTGAATACGTCTGTTGTATATTGACAAACAACAAACACGCATATATACAAAAATATATCAAGTGATATTTTTATTAATGAACGATGGACCGTGTAGCCTAGTGAACAGAGAGTGAGAGCGCGCTTCTAAGGGTTGACGGGGGGGGGTCGTCTGTTGCTCCTCTGGTCTGGTTTGGCTCTCTCGTCTGCCTCTGTCTCTCTGCCTCTTGTAGCCATTTCCGCTACTGCCGGAAATAAGGTCAAACAAACATCCGTTCCTTTCAACGACCGGAAAACACCCCCGCTTGCATCAGCCTTTCCTCGGGTGGGGCGGGATTGTTATATTACATTCCTCGCCCACCCATTTTCCAAAATGTTCACCTAAGAACATTTTAAGCGCAACACCCTCACTCTCCTCCCCATGCCACACAAGCCCGACAATTGTATAAAACAACAACATGTGCATGCCGAAACAAAAAAACAGCAAACAAAAAAATATATAGGGGAGCCTACATCGGCAACCCAACAATGTTCGTGTCCATCTTGAAAATTTTTCTACCAGCTCGATGTTTCATTGTTTTTTTGTTTTTTTTGTTTTTTTTTCTTTGTTTTTTTTTCCTCCCCCCCTTTTTTTTTTTAATATCCATTTTCACAGAATTGGGCAAAGTTCTTAAAAATGTTCATTTTCTTTCTCGACTCTGTCCATAAGCGTAGACTCCTCGATGCATAACTACATGATTATAGGCGGTAACCGCGCCCCAGTTTCCAAACTAACATCGAGTAAATGACCTTTGACCAACACCATGCGTGCCTCTGCTCGAGTTTATTGTTACACATGTAACTTCGTTTAATTTAATTTAATTTCAAACATACTATGTTTGAACACAGAAAAATGGTCATTATCTGCCGTACATATCATTCATAGTCTGACCGAGAAATGTTCAATAGAAAATGAAGAAAATTACCCTGATTCCAACGTTAATCCGCATGCAATTTACTTGTGGAGGATATTAATTTAGTCTAAAAAAATGGACCCGTGACTCGTAGTCCCTTAGTTTGTACAATGTTTTCTATTCCCTGAACTACTTCCTCTGGATTCGAAACCAAGCATATCTGATTTGTTGACATCTCTCTGTTTAACGCAGAGACATTTGAGTGTTGAACACCCGTTGACCCCGGAGTACTATTCACAACGGATAACTCAATTTCCTTTTCCGAAGCACTGTTGCTTCTTTTACACTTAAAAATCCGCTTCCTGGCTATTCTTCCAAGGATTATAATAACGCCGACCACGCCAGCAATGACTCCTATCGTCAACTTCTTCGGGAGTTCTTCATATCCTTCACTAAATCTTTCCATATCTACCTGTTCCAAGGTATTTATTAGTTTTCAGAAATTAATATATCATCAAAAGATATTTCCCAAGTCACATAAATGAAAATTCACAGAGGATGTTGAATTGATGGGAACCTGCACAAAAGCATAATTCACAACCATAGAAATGTAAATCATTTTGTAGTGTACAGTCATTGAAAAGAATTCCAAAAAAAAAAAAAACTAACACTGCACAACCCAACGAAAACATTGTTATCAACAAGTTAATCCAATTATCCACTTTAAAGAGTAGAAGAAACTTCCTTTACATGATTTTACATCTCACTTACTCAATAAAAGTCAGATTAATTAAGCAACATACCAGTAAACTCACTTCACATATATGGTAAAATATTAACAACAAAATAAATCATTAACTCAGATGTTTTGTACTTACAGATAGGTAAATATTTCAACTTTCTTCCTCCCCGTCAACTTTAACACTCCTCTCCTCCCGCCAACTTTAAAACCCTGTCAACTTTAACACCCCTGTCAACTTTAACATCCCCGTCAACCCGTCAACCTATGCGCTACTCCCTACATGTAGTCTGTTTCACCCCCTCCGTTCTACCCTTTTTAATGTGTTTGACACCAACAATCCACATTTCTCAATGGCAAAAGTATGTTGTTCCATTTTTTTTCTAACTAGACCTACTATAAACACGAGCAGAACACACACACTATCAAATCAAAGAGTCACCTACCTTGGCTGACGTCTACAGTCGTGCAGCTGCTGTCGTCCTGTTGTTTACTATTTTCGTCTTCTATCTGGTAGTTTTAAGTCCGTTGAATTTTCAATCGTCGCCGTGGCAACCAGCTCGCATCTAACTGTTTTGTTGTCACAAAACAGCAAGTCACTTAGGCACCAAATGATGTTTCTGTTGTATATAGCGAATGCTGGTTCCAGTTATATCGACGAACAGACAACACGCATATATATAAAAATATAAGTTGTATTTTTTATTAATGACGATGAACCGTGTAGCACAGGGACAGAGAATTTAGAGAGCGCGCTTCTAATGGGGTTGACGGAGGAGTGTCGTCTGTTGTGTGTCTCTCTCTACTGCTACTCTGGTCTGTCTCGTCTCTCTGTCTGGTCTGGTGAATCCGTGCGCCGAGGTCTTTTTATAATCTCCAAACCGGAACTTTTTCTTCCGGTTTTTGCCTCGCCCACGCACGCCCACGTAATTCTCAGAGACACCTGTTCTGTTTGCCTCTTGTAGCCATTTCCGCTACTGCCGGAAATAAGGTCAAACAAACATCCGTTCCTTTCAACGACCGGAAAACACCCCCGCTTGCATCAGCCTTTCCTCGGGTGGGGCGGGATTGTTATATTACACAACGAATTCAACTGGAATTCGAACTCGGCTCCCCGATTTCTCGTTTCGAGCCAATATCCACTGCATCATAAAGCACATCTGCTGTCACTTAATTTACTTTAGTATATTTCGCAATTTTAATGCGCCTTCGGATTTTAATGTCAGTCAGTTAAGTGTCATACGTGATACTCGCTTGGACGATCATGTCTAAATAGATCTGCTGTCACTGACTCATATTTATAGTAAAATAATCTCCAGGTTACAGCGCGTGAATTTCTTCAGATGTTAGTTTTATGCAGTTGGGTTTTACAAAATACATTTTTAAAAAGTTTTTCTGATTTCAACTACACTTTATTCCTTTTAATTTTCAGACCTTCCAAAAATTACATTGCGAATATAAACATTGCAAATATTTCAATCTCCTCAATAATGAAAGAAGGACTTGAAGCAACATAATTGTGGTTCTACGGAAGGATGCTGAGGATACCATGGACTGAACATGTGAGCAACGACAAAGTTTTCGAGAGGATGCAAAAGAAAAGGAAACATACTTACAATTAGGAAAAGACAGCTGAGTTTAGGACAAATCGCGAGGAAGGAGGGCTTGAAGAATCTAATATTCACAGGACGAATAGAGGAGAAAAAACGCAAAACGTACTTGATGGGCTTAAGCAAGTGGATGGCGGTGTGGGGTTTCGGGGAAATACCAAAAAGAAAATTGTTAAAAGCTACAAAAGATAGCTCCAGGTGGAAGTCCATGATCGCCAAGTCCTGAAAGGACACGGTATATAAGAAGAAGATTTTTAAAATAAATTCTAATAAACTATCGTAGACACGTATTTTCTCAGAAATAAATTCCTTTGAATAAATTTTCCTCTTTAAATATCGTCAGTTTTCTGCAATTTTTCCACGATTGTTTGAGTTTGGTATTATTTAGAAGGAAATCGTGAAGTAAATCATTTTTTAGAAGAAGATTTATCATTTATTGATAATTTTCCTTATAATTTATTCATTCATATTTTGCTGCTTCTTATTGCAAAAGGAAACCAATTTTATGATTTTTAATGAAGCAGCTCGGATCTTAAAGAAAGAAAAATCTTTGGTAAGATCTGAAATTATCAATGATCACAGAATGAAAATATGGTATTGGAAAAAACAGACGAAAAGAAAATACGACGAAAAATATTTTAGTAAAAAATGAATATTAATTGGTATTACTTCATTCAAATAATTCGAACACAACAATTGTGATACAGTAACTATTAAAAATTATTTACATCGTTCGGATTGCTGTCCTCGTCTTTATTGCAATTTACACAACGTTTCAACAGACGGTGTGCTCCGACCATCTTCAAGTAATATACTTTGAAATTTCTAACCGAACACTTTATTTAGTCTACGAGGATAGATTCTTCTAATTAGAAGATCGATGTATTTTTTTGTTTTTGTATATCCCGCTGGATAAAAGCGTTGATTAAATGACCTAAAATAATACATCAGTGGATAAAATCGCTAGAGTAGAGGGAACAGCATCTTTAACAGTTGAGTTGCTAAAGAGAATTAGCTGAAACTGAGATATTCCAAAAAGGTATGGCATATGGAACTAGAACAATCTAGCCCCATTGATTAATAAAGGCTTCGGTTTGAAATTATAATGTATATCACCTGAAAAAAAGTCGGAGCTTAGAACGGCCAAACGGTACTATTTTTTTTTATGACTGATGCATAAACTGACGCACATCACGTGCTTGTTAGTTATTAGATTACACACTCAATTTTTATGACATTATAATTTGAAAAATATCACTTCAATTCCAAAATACGAATTGTTAAGTCTGTTTCGATATATTGAGAGCTATTCTTATTTTTATTTTTTTTATTAATACGTAATTTCTGTAAAAAGTAAATGAATTTCTCTCTCTCTCTCTCTCTCTCTCTCTCTCTCTCTTTATATATATATATATATATATATATATATATTGCGCACATGGTCATTTATTTTTGCCAATTTCTTTTATATATAATAATTGTATTTTGCAAAAGATTTCATATTTGCCGGAAACATTAGCAACAACGCTAGTATCACAAAGAAAGAGTTAAACTGTGAGAGCAATTCGTTCAATATCTTCTTGTAATTAAATAAATGTTCGTATCACATCTAACATTGCCATTGTTACGGAAAATATGAATTTTAGTATGTCTATCGTGATAGTTCCAAAGACGAATCGCTGCAAACTCTCACCATACTGTTGTTATTTTCATGGAAAATTTTGAAACATAATATACTCTTTCGTTTCCTCATCTCTAACCCTCACAGTAAAGACACGACACAGCGCGGAAATTTCATATTCTTTTAGTAAAAAGTAAACTCCATTCGGATAATTTCTTCCTAAGAACTGTTGCTTTATAGAACAGTGGAGAGTCCTTTGCTGACTACAAAACTCTTAACTTTCTCAAATCTGGAGTTAATCGTTAACTTTTCCGACATATCCACATAAACTGCGCCCCTTACTCTGACCGCACATACAACACCTGCCTTAATTATCTTTCTACTTTGAGTGACCCATGAGCCTTTTACATGGTGAGCTGTACTAAAACAACATTACTAAAGATTCTGTAAAAATGGTCTAGGAAGTTCCTGATTCTTTTTGCTATGTTTTATATTTGCAAGAGTGTGATTAGACGTTCTATGTGAATAAGCCTGGAAATTATTCATAATAATTCTTCCTTCTTTACTATCTACCGTCCTCAAGATAATGTAGGTGGGATGTTTTCAACGAAAGCATTGACGTTATTCTTTCTGATTATCCCTCAATTAGATACGTAAAGGAAACTATAAGAACTCCTACGGAAGGTGATGAAGAAAAGACGAAACATCAATTGCAAGAAGACGGAATGTGAGTGTTGGCAACTAGAACAGTCCAACCTGCAAGTCAGTCAGTAAAGTGCCATACATGATACACGCTTGGGTGGTCATGTCTCGAAAGAGACATGACTGAACGGATAAAATATTTTCCCACTGTAGGTTGCCAATACTTTCTGCAGTAGACTGGTTGCAATACAGGACTGTAGATTCCAATCTGTTCTACTATTTAACTCAAAGCTAAAGGGAAAAGAGACGAATTAACAACTTTCCTACGGTATATGCGCGTAAGTGCATGCAACGAGCAAATAGCCCTGGGAAAGATATTAAAGATACCAAAATTAGGAGCCCGAACTCTTAAGAGGCTGCTCTGATCAACAGTTGAATAATATCGGGGTTCCTGTAGTGCGATATCGCGCATGGACGGGCGTCCCTTCATGAACTTCCGGTGGGCAACCCCGAGGCCACATTATGTTGCAGGCTGCTCCAGTCTCCATTCCTTACATGCTGCAAATATTGACCAACTTATTCTACTCTAGACCTCTCTCCTCAACCAAACACCATGAAAAAAAAAAATACCAAAATCAAACCAGCTACTCGGAAAACGCTAAAACCTGTCTGTGTCTCTTTCACTAACATACGCGGTATCCGCACTAACCTTTATAGCGTAGAATCATTCCTCCAAAATAACTCACCTGATATCTTAGCCCTATATGAAACTAACCTTGACCCGTCTATCCCCTCCTCTGAGTTCTATGTTCCTGGTTACCTTCCCCTCTTCCGGAAGGACTCCAACGACCATATGCATGGGCTTGATGTATATGTCAGCGAACACCTCCCGCTAGCTAGAGTAACATCTCTTGAATCCCTGGACCAGTCTTTCATGTGCTTCCGTCTCTCACTTCTAAGCTCTGTTAGCTATCTTTTCTTCCTCTACCGCTCCCCCTCCTCCTTTGACTGCTCAGTACTTGACAGCATCTCTGAAAATATGGACAAGACCATTTCTTCTCACCCATCTGCCCATATTTTCGTGTTTGGTGACTTTAACGCCCACCACACTAAGTGGCTGGAAAACTCTGTAGCCGACTCTGCTGGTGTCCACACGAATTAATTTTTCAATCTCTCAATCCCTTACGCAAGTGGTGGACTTCCCCACGCGTTTCTCCAATAGCCCTAACGGAAGGGACTCGCTTCTAGTCCTCTGCTTCACTTCCACCCCAAATTCTTGCACCACCAGACAGCTCTGCCCTCTCAGAAATTCTGACCACACCGTAGTTTCTCTCAGCATCTCGTTCCACTCCACCCCTACCCAAGAAACCCAGACCAACAGAATATCCTACTGCTATCAAAGAGCAGACTGGGATTCGTTCCGTGACTTCCTCTGCGACGTCACTTGGAACAATGTTTTTAGCCTTCCCATCGAAGACAGAGGTCTCCTCCTGGGTTAAGGCTGGTATCGATGCTTTCATCTTTGCCAGGAAATTTCAGCTTAAATCCCATTCGTGCCCCTGGTTCTCGGCCGCTTGCTCGGCCGCCATTGCCCACCGTAATCACTTCTTCTGGCTTTATCGTAGCCACTCGTAATAAGTGTAAAAAGATACTTAACGAAGCTAAGATGCTGTTTGCCGCCAGAATGAAGCAGCGCATAAGCATCCTCTAAGTTCGATACCAAAGACTACTGGCGCCTCTGTAAAAGCGTGCTTAACAAGAGTAAGTCCTCAATACCCCCACTAATCAACGAGTTTGAGGTCCTCACCTCCTCAGCGGACAAGGCTGAATGCTTTGCCCGTAGATTCTCGACCAATTCGAGTCTGGATTCGTCTGGAATCCATACACCCGATTTCCCATCTAGAACTGAGGTCCAATTGAATGACGTTCACATCACGCCCTCGCTGATTTCTAGCATAATCTCGAAACTGGACCCTCACAAAGCGATTGGTGGGGATGGAATCCCAATCGTAGTCTTGAGGAATTGTGCCTCTGAACTCTCCTCTATCCTTTCTAAGCTCTACAACCTCTGTCTATTTTTCTCCTGCTTTCCTGCCTGTTGGAAGTCTTCTTCTGTGGTTCCAATATTCAAGAACACTGGTGAATTACCGCCCTATCAGCCTTCTTCCGATCTTCGGTTAAGTGTTCGAAGCCATTATCAATGCCGAAGTCGTTCAGCATCTCACAGCTCACGGGCTCCTCTCGGACAAACAGTATGGCTTCCGCTTCACCAGGTCTACTGCTGATATGCTAACGACCATCACCGAGTATATACACCAGGCTCTCGACAAGAATGGTGAAGCCCGAACCGTCGCCTTGGATATCTCTAAAGCATTCGACAGAGTATGGCATGCCGGCCTTCTACGGAAACTGCGAAGCTACGGAATAACTGGACTTTTGTTGGACTTAATCCAGTCATTCCTCTCTAACAGCACACTGAAGGTGGTATTAAACGGACATGCCTCCCAGGACTACCCTACAAACGCGGGTGTCACTCAAGGCTCTATGCTAGGTCCTACGCTCTTTCTAATCTACATCAATGATCTCCTCGATGCCATAAGATCCCAAGTAGGCATGTACGCCGATGATACCACAGTTTACTCTCACCTCGATCAAATATCTGGTGCTGGTGACAAGGCGAACCTCGCTGCCGAGCTTGAAAAAGACCTCCAATCCGTGGTGGATTGGGGTAAAAAATGGCTCGTAAAATTCAGTTCTTCCAAAACGAAGATGCTGTCAATTAACCACCACAGACAACCGCACCTCCCTCCCATTAGCATCGAACACGCTAGCCTTCCAGAGAGTAAAACACTACGCCTGCTTGGCCTGACACTCAGCGGACCTCAAGTGGAATGACTACGTCGAATCCATTGCTAAATCCGCTGCTATGAAAGTCGGTTCTCTGTGCAGGGCCCGGAAATTCTTTCCGTCTGAATATAAATCTACCATCCGCCCGTGTATTGAGTACTGCTGCCACATCTGGTCGGGTGCCCCTGCTATTCTCCTCGGCGTTCTTGACAAAATACAGCGAAGAATCTGTAATGTGATTGATACCGACTTGGCTGACCGCCTGCAGTCACTCTCTCACCGGCGTGACGTGGCTTCCCTGTGCCTCTTCTATAAATACTTTCATGGCTTCTGCTCTGACAAACTTAAATCACTGGTGACCCCTAGATGTGAATATGCACGAGATACTAGATTAGCAACTAGGTCCCACCCTTTTACAGTGAAACCGATGAAATGTAACCGCAATTTCTACTCCAACAGCTTCTTTCCTCGCACTTCCCGCCTATGGAATTCCCTACCGCATGCTTGCTTCCCCGACAGCTACAACCTCCAGGAGTTTAAATGTAAGGTCAATAGACACCTCCTAACACACTAACTCACACCCACTCTCTCCAACTCTCTCCCCATGTACATCCTAACTCGTCTATCACCCTCCTTCTGACATTTCCTATACCCAATCGCTCTATGTAACCCCCTGCGCTATAGTGGCAGTGGAATAATTGCTTGGGGTGACACGATTAAAAAGAAAATCCGAAAGAAGATTAGGATAGACACATTCTCCACTCTGCAGAATCTCCCACACATATGAAAAGTTGCAAGCCTATTGCTACACTATTAACAGCTTCTGGGCATGACGGTAAACTGCATCCGGCAGCAAGGCCTCTGATTGAGATGTTTTGATAAGCATAGAACCACCTCTTAATTGGTATTGTTCTCGTGTCCACTATGACGTTAGGTTCCCAGCTATGGGGAAATATTTAACCCCCAAACTAGATTCAAAACACTATCAAAGTATAAAAAATACACTTTTATAGAAATATATACATAAAAATAGACTTTTCTGAAAAATTTATATTTTTTAAAGAAAAATATTATTAACAATACACTTTTGAAAAAAAATTATTACCATAACACATTTTTGAAAGAAAAAAATATTTTTAGCAAAACATTTTTGAATACAAAACTAGAATACATTTTCTATTTTCTAAAATAAAAAAGAATAAAAACAAAAAAAATTCATTAAAATCTGACTAAATCAGCCTTTCTACTATAATCGAACATTAAAAAATACCTTAAAATTTCACGTTTTTGGCATTAAAAACACTGTCTCCGAGAAAATTGTTACTGTAATATATAATTAAAATACCAGCCAACTGATTTCTTGTCACCTAGTTTTGACTTGCTTATTATTGTGTATATAACGGGTATATGAATATATATAAAACTACACCCGTGGCATGGCAGTGTTGTACTGATTATATTCCGTTTGCCAGCTATCAGCTACCGCGTCTCGCGTTAAATTTGGTTTTAACTGTATACCGTTCTCTCGTGTGTCTGGACTAATCTGGACAGGTGATAACAGGCAATACTACTTTGGCCGGTTCGAGATCAAACAAACACATCGTGGGTGGATTAGTTAAGGGTCAGGAAAGGTTTGCTCGGTAAACCTGGGGATCGTATTATAAGACATTATGGAATGCAGTGGAACCTGCCGTATGCGACCCTCTTCGTCATCGACCACCTGTTGTTAACGGCAGTTTTTCTATGCATGGATGATTTGCTAATGTTAATTGACACCAGCGACCACCTCCAGAAAGCGACCAGACACTAATATCAACGAGTGAAAATCTCTGATCAAGCGACCGCTTTAAAAAAAAATCCGTTTTGGTCGTACACTGCGAACTTCTAAATTAGAAGAAATTAAATGAGTAATCGATTTCATTTTGATTTCATCTAAGCCAGGAACATTTCCTCATTGTTTTGTTATTGTAGTGTTGTATCAAACTGTTATTTCTTGTTAAAAGAAAAGTTCACCTCACGACCAAACATCGGCTGTTTTGTACAACATGTATTGCATTTGATATATTCAGTACTCTGTACTCACTTTTTTTTTTTAATCATTTCACCCCGAGCAAGGCGGAAACGCCACTGATGTGCAGGGGGTTACATAAATGTAAAAAAGATTAATTAGAAAAGAGTGAGGAGTACAAACTAGTTAGAAAGTAACAATAGAACCCTGAGAAAGCAGGTGCGATGACAGATACATAGGTGGAGAGAAAGGGAAGGTTATACAGGGGAGGGGAGAGAGCTAGAGTCCAGTGGTTAGTAGATGAGTATTGACTTTGCATTTAAATTTCTGGAGGTTGTAGCCGTCAGGAAAGCAAGAATACGGGAGCGAGTTCCACAGGCGGGAAGTGCGAGAGAGGAAGCTGCAGGAGTAGAATTGTCGTCTGCATTTGGCTAACCTGACTGTGAATGGGTGGGATCCAGTTGCCAGTCTGGTTGCACGAGTAAACACCTGTTGAGGAGGCATCATTGACTTAAGCTCGTCCGAGCAGAAGCCATGAAAGTATTTATAGAAGAGATAAAGGGAGGCCATATTTCGACGATGGGGAAGTGGCTGCAGTCAAGTCGCCAGATCAGTACCTATCACATTACAGACTTTCCTTTGGAGCTTGTCAAGAACACTGAGGAGAACAGCAGGAGCACCTGACCATAAATGGCAGCAGTACTCCATGCACGGACGGATGGTTGACTTGGATAAATTCAGGGATTGAGAAAATTAGAATTATGACCGACCCTTTCTCAAACGTCTATCTCTTTCATTCCTTTATTTATTTATTTTGTTTGTGTATCTATTTACTCTATTTCTGTCTGGGTATATCTATCTATATCTCTATTTCTCTACCCCACCCACGATCGCCGTTAATTTTTTGTATGCTTGTTTTTTCCATGTATTATCACAGGTTGTCTTTTGCTATCACACACTTCTAAAAAATCTGAAATCGTAAACGTCGCGAATTTTTCCAACCTACATATTTTATAAGAAATGTCTAGTACTAGTACAGGCACGAAAAGGAAAGTAATAACTGACATTTTTTAAAGTCCACTTAATAAATATTTTTTGTGAGTAAATATTTTGCTCTCTTGTTGACCGTTTAAATACTTTTTTAAAATTTTAAATTGAATTATGCTGAATAAATTTCTTTAAACTTAGGCCATTTTCTTATGTTCTCGTTTATTTATTACCAGATTACATGGTAAATTCTAAAATCTACATTCTGATGAGTGGAATATACGTTGCTGGCATAAATAAGTCATGACTATGAGCCTTTAGTGAAAGACCACCTGCAGTTTTGATGGCAGTAGGGTGGTTGCATACGACAGGTTCCACTGTATATAATAAAATCCTCTAAGAAGAGCATGCCTCTCGGACGCGCATTAAAGACATTAAGATAAACATGCCATTCTTTGATTTCTAACTTCTTGTACAGTGTAATAGAAATGACAGAAAAGACAAGCAATTCACAGGCATATAAATAGTAATCGGTTGATACTCAGCTTATACATATGTGAAATATGTGATATCAAAACCTCTCTATTAGACTGTTGTATAAGAAGAGAGTGTCGACACCAATTTTTTTTTCGAATTGACTAAGAAAACGGCGGAGGAAAAACGCCAGACTCTATTGCGAATTCTTCTTAGCTAGTTTGTATACAATTCGGACGAATAAATAAGATTTTAAACGTATTACAGAAGTTTTGAAGGTATCTTCAAAAAGGATTGTTTGCATAGGAATGACGAAAAGAAGGTTCCACTATTACTGAAAAACATTGTCCCCTGCTGAATATTAAAAATACATCAACTTTTTCTTGCTGAAAAAGCAAGGTGAGATAAATTTTGAGGAAACTGTAGAGAGGTTATCAAGATTTTTCGGAGACAGAACCTTATTATTTAATGCAAGGTGGCGTTTTCTAAATCTGTGTAGTGTTATGATGACGATTTTTTCACCTACGCAAGTGTTGTCAATCAAAAATGTGAGAAGTTTCAGTTAAATGAGTTCACTTCCGACTCATTTAAATGTCTGATATTCGTTCAGGGCTTAACTTCAAATAAGGACGCGAAAATAAGATCCAGGACTCTGACTTAACTAGAAATGTATTCAAAATTAACTCTCCAAAAATAGCTGAAGAGTGTTAGCGTATGGTGCATTTAAAACTTGACACTATAAGGATTGAGGAGAGAGATATTTCACAAATACATATCGTCCGACCGCCTAATGAAAAAAAAGTTTTACAACTTTTAAGGAAACAGTTAATGTACGATGAAATACCTAATACTTGCCGTGGATGTAGTGGTAAACATTTTAAAAGTGATTGTTTATTTAGAAACAAAAATGTTACCAATGTCGAATATCAAGACATAGGAGTATTTGTTGTAAATCCAAAGAATGGCAGAGAAACAAAAAAAATTGCTAACAAAGTAAATACATTGAGTAAAGTAGACAAGCTGAAATAAAAAAAAATAAAAAAAGAGAAAATTTGTTTTGTCACGATTAACAATATAAAAATAAAATTACAATTTGATACTGGGTCTGATATTACTATAATTAATTAAAAGATTTGGAGAAAACCGGGTAACTTAGTTTATTGATTTCAAGAAAAGTTGATTGTGCTGTTTCAGGGAATAAATTATTTTGGGGGGTTAAACATTACAAATTTATTGGGAACGAATGGTATTGCCCTATTTAATCTTTGGGACCTGCTCATCAATTCGTTCTGCAACCAATAAATATTGTCACCACAAGTACTATTTCGGCAACAGAAAAAATCAAAACTGAATTAAAAAGAAAGTTCTCAGGAGTTTTTTTTTCAGAAAATCTTAGCACGGGCACAAAAGCAAAAGAGAAATTTTAAATTTAATGAAAATGCAACACCAATATTCAAACCGAAAGAGAGTGTACCTTTTGCGGCGTTAGATCCAATCAATAAAGAATTGGTAAGGCTAGAAGAATTAGGAGTCATTTCCAAAGTGCCATATTCTGAATGGCCATTACCGACTGTTTACGTGAACAAAAAGAATAATAAAATCCGCGTATGCGCTAATTTCTTAAAGGAGTCCAATGAAAGGGGCCCAATGAAAGCTTACAAAATTATAATTACTCCTTAACAAGTCCGGAAGAAATTTTCGCCTTATTAAATAGGGAATTTTTTTTTTTTTTACTTTAAATTTGAGCTGTCGGATGCTTACCTAGGAATACTGGTAGAAGAAGAGTGTTTTAAATCAATATCAAAACTCATAAATCTCTATATGAATTCAACCGACTTCCTTTCAGGATAAATGTAGCTCCGGCATTTTTCAACAAATTATGGATACAATGATCACTGTATTAGATTGTGCGCAAGCAGATCTGGATGACATACAGATTAAAAGTGAAACCAGTCACCAACATGCGGAAGACGTAAAAATATTATTCGAAAGGATGAAAGAATAGGAGTTCAAAATTAGTGAAACGAAACGTGAGCTAGTTATCCTCAGAATAAAATATCTGGGACGAATTATTGACGAAAAGGGTAGACGACCAGACCCTGCCAGACCAAGTGCAATTAAAGACATGCCCGCTCCGATCGATTTGGATAAATTTCAAGCGCTTTTAGAGATTGTAAACTACCACTATGTGTATATATAAAATATGCATGTGTTGACATAAACTTCAAATGCCTTGTTAAAGAATAGCGTTAAATGAATGTTTACAGATAAATGCCAAAGTGCGTTTGAAAAGATAAAATGTCCTAGCGTCTGACTAATCACTAACGCATTTTCATCCCAAGTTAAACATTCTCGTTGCATCAGATGCAAGTGATTCGAGAATTGGAACAGTAATATTACATAAATATGACAACCGAACTACTAAACCAATAGTGCATTCTTCGAGGTCGTTAATAGATGCTGAGAAAAACAGCCAGATCGAGAAGGAAGCGTTTGCTAAAAATTTTCTATAACAAAATTCCATAAATTCTTACATTAAATTTCTTGTACAAATCGATCATCGTCCGTTATTGTCTATATATTGTTTTTTTTTAAAAAAATGGGTATTCCCATTTATACAGTAAATAGACTGCAGTGCTGGGGAACTATAATACTGGATTACATCTATGAAATGGAATTGTTACCATCTAAAAATTATGTCATGCTGATGGCAAGAAGTTCTCAAAAGTATTATACGAAACATTAGACATATCTAATCCATGAATTATTGAACCGCGACGGTATGGCAAGAACTACAACGAAACCAACACTGGTGGCTCTTAGTACGCCTTCTCCTGTTACATCACGCAACCCTCGTCCCATCACCCACCAAATTAGGTCCTTCAAATATGTTATCCGCTGCTTTCCCTTGTCTCTTTTCGCCTCTACCTGGCCTGTTAGTATCAGGTTCCCCAAGCCATCCTTCCTCATTGCATGTCCCAGGAACTTGAGCTTTCTCTTCCTGATGCTCAATATTAATTTCCTTTCCGTTTTCATCATTTTCCAGTACCTCATTATTGCTCACATGCTCGATCAATGATATTCGCAGCATCCTTCTGTAGAACCACAGTTTCAGTTGCTTCAAGTTTTTTCTCGACTGGGATTACGTAACTATAAATATTTAATATATAAAGCAGTCAGAGTTTGTTCTGTGTTGTGCATTATTTCGTTGTTGTGAGTCAATGAAGTGAGTGTTTTCTGGGTGAATTACTCGAATGAGTTATTCCTTGAGCATTATTGTGTATTGCACGAAGGATAAGTTTCGTACGTTGACTTTACGCGAAGATACCTAAATATTATAACTTTCTAATGGCGAGTTAGCTAAAGTTGCCTTCAGAACAGTGTTACGAAAACAACGTTATAAAACCGACATACGCCGTGTAATTCAATAAAGAACAGAACTTAATGTGTTATCTTCGCAGAATTACATTTTTCAGTTTATAATAGTTTTATCGAAGGAATACACACACACACACACACAAACACACACACACACACACACACACACACACACACACACATCCATCCATATATATATATATATATATATATATATATATATATATATATAATACCGGCCATAATTATTAGACCACTCGTTCGAATCACCCTAAATTCCTAAATTTTCTTTATTTGTTCATTGATGAAACTGCAATATAGGTAATTATTAAATATTTATAAATTCATTTGATGCACATGTTGTTGGGCAGTATTAACAAAAGAACCATTCTATTTTCACTTACGATTATTCACTTAGCAATAAATACTAAAAATAGTATGAAATACATCAGTTTTTTAAAACACTGGAGTGGCCTAATAATTATGGTCATTAGTATATATATATACGCTCTCACACCCTGATTGAGCACTCTGGAAGAATGGTAGACTTTGAAAAAACAGTAGCTACACTGGCATCTACGCATCGTTCATTCAGCAATGAATTAAAACACTCTCAAATATTGGGCCTGTATAATGATAAAAAATTTGCCCCCTTCTACCGAGCGCCCGTACCTCAGAGGTAGAATCGCCGACTGACGCCAATCCTGGGTAAAAAGCAATCGGGTGTCTATCAGTGAAACAGCTCCGTCTGCGGATACACTATATGGTGACTATATATATATGTGTGTGTGTGTGTGTGTGTGTGTGTGTGTGTGTGTGTGTGTGTGTGAGAGAGAGAGAGAGAGAGGTGGAGAATGAGAAATATACAGACACAATGAGAGGCGGAAAGATTTAAAAAAACAACAATCAGCGCTTGGAGTTGTCTATTCTTTTCATGCTTCAATGCGAATTTCTTTGCAAAACTTTTCAAAGCAAGGAAGAAAAGATGAATTCAGTATTAACAAAAGAACCATTCTATTTTCATTTACAATAATTCACTTGGTAATAAATACTAAAAATAGTATTGAAATACATCACTTTTTTAAACACTAGGGTCACCTAATTATTATGGCAGATAGTGTATATATATATATATATATATATATATATATATACATATATATATATATATAGAGAGAGAGAGAGTGAGTGAGAGAAAGAGAGAGAGAGATTTACATGTATTGTTTGAAAATATATTTTTGTAATGTTTTAATGTCCATCAGGCCAAGTCGCTGAAAGATTCGGTCACCGATCTTGTTAGCGTCTAAATACCAGAACTTCTCAATCCCTCTATCAACCACGCAAGTGGTGGCCTTCTCCAAATATTTTCCCAGTAATTCCGAAGGACACGTTTATCTTCTAGATCTCTTCCTTATTTCGATCCCTTAATGGAGACATGTTATGCAGATCGGCAATCCTGGGAACTATGATCATGCGGTCGTGTATGTAAACATCTGCCACTGCTTAACCTCTAATTAGGAACGCCCTACCAACAGAATATCTTTCTGTTATCAATGTGCGGATTAGAACACGTTCCGTGATTTCTTCCGTGACATCAGTTGGAACAAATATTTTTGTCTCCCTGTTTCAGGCTGGGTCTCTGAAGCGTCCTTTTAGATGAAAGCCGACATCGATCACTTCATTACAACAAAGAAATTCCTAGTTAAACTTCGCCCAATTCCTTAGTTCTCACCTGCATGCTCGGTTCCTGTTGCCCACAGGAATCAATTCATCTGGCTGTACCGAAGTGACACGTCTGACTACAATAGACGTCTCTTTGTCTCTTCTCTTAATGGATGTAAGCGTGTCCTAAATGAAGCCAAGTTATTTTTGCTGATTGAGTGAAACAACGTATAGCATCACGGAAGTTCGAGTCTAGGGATTACTGGCGCTCTGCAGGATTTTTACTGATTAACCCTCTAGGGCCATTCGTATCATATTTGATACAGTATTTCCCTATAAGGAAACATTTGGTATTTCCCTATAAGGGAACATTTGGTATTCATTGACTGAGCAGTCAGTACTGCTTTCATTTGAAATTTATAAAATATTTCTCTTAAAAAATTTTTCAGGAAAATATTTCTTTCAAGGCTTGTTTTCATACTGTATCAAATATGATACGAATGGCCCTAGAGGGTTAAAAAAAAAAAACTCAATCCCTCTCTCTATTCAGCTGATGAATTCGCAGCCATCGTTCCAAGGAATGAGCTTCTGAGCTGGTTTGATTCCTCTCTTTACAATTATTGTCTCTCTGCTTTCTGTTTTGCTCCTTGCTTGAAATCTCCCTCTATAGTTCCTATCTTTAGTAACTCTGTTGAGCTCTCTCACTCCCCTAAACTATCGTTTTATTAAACTCTTACCATTTGTCAGCAAAATATTAGAGGCACTAATCATTAATTAAGCAGTTAAGCGTCTCACCTCTCTTTTTCCCCTGTAATTTTCCGGGATCATTTTATTCATTAGTAACTGATCTTTGCTACTATATGAGCCTCTTCGACATCTCTTCACACACATACACACACACACACACACACACACACACACACAGAGGCATATATATATATATATATATATATATATATATATATATATATATATATATATATATATATTCCGGGAGGGGATAAACAGAGAAAGAATAGAGCAAGAAATAATTCTTAACACTGAGGATATATAAAGTACAATAAACCAAATACACGTACACCAACGAACAGTTAATATAAATAACAATCAAGAAGGCAATGTTTCGGTATAGGATGTATGCGTCAGTCTTGAGAAGAAGGCTTCCGTCTAGTGACGTCTAACTCTCGTCTAAGGCCGATGGCTCTCGACTAAAGTCGATGACTCTCGTATAATCACGATTACTCTCGTATAATGACAAAGACTCCCGTATAATCAAGAACACTCTCGATCACTCTGTAGTTCGTTCTAATCCTGGTCTTTTATAATCCGGACCATACCCATTCCATGGTTAGGACAGGATATTTCACTACAACAATATATAATGGGATTTCATACAATGCATACATCTAGATCTTGCGTACGAGTATTACTCAGAACAATCTTCCTACTTTCTATTTACATTGTGCCAGATATATCCAGGTTTTATAAATGTCTATATAACAAATGATCGATTCTCTGAATGTGCGCCTTTATGCATGTCTATCAGTATATAGATCTAATGGAAACGTTTGCGTAAATATGTATAATTAGATGAGTGTTTGCGTGAATTTACATGTGTGTATCTGAGACTGAGAGAAGGGAAGAGCGAGAAAGTTAGATGCCTATCTAATTCAGACAAGTTATTAGTCATAGAAAAAAAAACCATAGACGATTTGTCAGTACAAAACCCGTTTTCCAGACAATGCTGCTAAAATGATTGGACTAATTCAATGGAAACTAACAGTTGTTTTCACCTGGATCAGACATGCAACTCCTGTCCGTTAATTGGATTCTCTGCATCATTTGCACCAAGTCCCGGAGACGGTAAAAATATGGCAGGTGGTTCGCGATGGTGTGAATATCACCAGCCAGATGAGTGATTTTATTGAGATTATGAGGTCACAAAGAATAGGTGTGAAATAAAAAACAAACCAGAAAATAAAAGAAAAAAACGGAATTACTAGTATTTTTTAGTAACTTAAAAAGCAATTCACTAAATAAGATATAATTTTTACTAAATTGTTATTTCAAATTTTTTTTAGTCTAGGTTTATCTTTCTTTAATCACGCACAAACTCACACATAGATTTCTATGTATGAATAGACATTAAAAAAACATGTCTTCAATAATTTTATGTAACTGTCAGAAATCATAGAGTTGAGTGCGAATTCCAGTCGGGTTCATTGAATTAGCGTAAATAAAGAAACCAGCAAGCATTTGAACTATTCAATTTCTCATTATGAACTGTTATCCATTACGCCACTCTGCACATTCATTTCCTTGGAATAATTCCAAAGTATATTTAATTATTATAAGTAATTATTCCACGTAATATTACTTGAAATTACTTGAATATACTTTGGAATAATTACTTCAGTATAACTTCTGTCTCTTTTTAAAGTCTTCCGTTTCTCCTTCACTCGAAGTAAATTCTTGCTTCTTAGTGACATTATCGCCTTGTTTGGGGTGAAAAGATATTTTTTTTAAATTTGAATAATTATTTTGAATATAACTTAAAAATAATACTTTAATACTCCTTTGGAATAATTCATTGAATATACTTTGGAATAATTACGTGAATATTCCTTGAAATAATGACTTAGATTTAATAATTAATTGAATATAACTTGAAATAATTACTTGAGTAAATCCTGCAAAAAATACTTGATTGTTCCTAGTAATAATTACTTGAATATTCCTCGGAATGATTACTTGAATATTACTTGAAATAGTTACATTATTATACATTGGAATAATTACATGAATATTACTTTGAACATCCTTGGTAATAGTTATACAGTGAGACTTTATAATATTGATAATTGATAATCTTTTGTGATTAAATCCTGTATTACTACAATTGATCGAACTGATATAGGTATATACAATTTGAGTAATTTCTTGTAAATAATCAGGCCGGTAGAAATAAATATATAATATTGTTTGATTATAAACAGAATATCTACTTAAATAAGAGTATCGACGAAAACAAATCATTTCATATGTGTGTGTGTGTGTGTGTGTGTGTGTGTGTGTGTGTGTGTGTGTGTGTGTGTGTGTGTGTGTGTGTGTGTGTGTGTGTGTGTGTGTGTGTGGATTCTCCCGTCGTTTTTAAGCATTATGGTTCAAAATGATTTTCTATTGCTGAGGCCATATTGTGCTTTTCTTTCGGTCAGTTTTATCTCCAGCTTGAGAACCCCACAACGTTGCACATATTAGACAAGGAATAGCACCCCTTATAAATGCTGCAGAATTGTTAGAGCAGTGTTCATTGATATGCCTTGTAATATGTAGGTGTTCAATACCTGACCTTTCAAAGGTTGTAATGGTTTTTATGTGCACAAAACTCAACATAACACGGTCAGAAATCACATTAACACCCCCCATATATATATATATATATATATGGGGAGTGTTAATGGTATACATATATATATATAGATGCGTATGTGGAGTGTATATATGTATATGTGGGGTGAATTTATATGTGTATTATGTGAATTCGTGTGCGTGTATAATAAATCTACATAAGATTAACAATGTATACGATATTTAAATTTACAAAACTACATATATATATATATATATATATATATATATATATATATGCATTACTCTATCAATAGATAGATAGATAGATAGATGGATGCGAATCTCTCAGCACCACGATCTATAATAGGTCTTTTATGTCCCTCTTCCTTTTCTGTTAACAAAATCTATATAATGACATTGGTATTATATTATCTTTTTCTATTTATCGTCTAACGAAGTATTCTTCTGTGGGGATGTGACTTTCATATTGATGTACACTGAAATTCCCCTATTCTGCAAACATTCCAGAAAACATTTGCAACCCTGACGTATGGTTCCTTGACGCGCCAACAATCACGTATCAATGACAGGCCATAATGACGCATAACGGAGGGGACCAATTTTTATGCAACTCCTTCAAAAATAAACAAATAAATAAAAGATGAAGGTAGGTGCAGGCCTAATGAGGGGGCGGTCTTCATTAGCTTGTATTGGAAATATCGTGCCATACCTTTGCCTCTCGCTCCCACTGTTCAAGTTTTCTTCAAATTTCTTTTATTTACCTTGCTCACCCCCAACCCTAATGCGGACCATCTTTGGCAGGTTCTCGTTTCCCTGCCCCACATGCAATTACTTTGTCTTTAGCATATCGTTAGCATTTCCTTAGCCTTCTGACGCTTTTACTTTGGAATATTCTTCCTGAGGATGTAAAAACAGGGTGGAGGTGGAAAAGTGTACATAAAACGTCTTCTAAGCAGGCTAACAAATGTACTAATGTATATATAATATGCCAAACATATTATATATATATATTCAGAAAATTTATCGGATTTAAACGTGTCTTTACTTGTCTCAGGTTTGTTCGTGTGTCAAAAATTTAGAAGTGAATAGAACCGAGAATTTCAAATCGCCATTTATATTAATATATCAATGTGCCGGCAGATCGCTTAATGAATATATATATATATATATATATATATATATATATATATATATATACATATATATATATATATACTACCGGCAATAATTATTAGGCCACCCCAGTGTTTATTTGAAGAAATGATGTATTTCATACTATTTTAGTATTTATTGCCAAGTGGATAATTCTAAATGAAAATAGAATGATTCACCTTTAAAGAACTGCACAATAATATGTGCATCAAAGGAACTGTTCTGGTGTCCAGTTTTTGTGCTCTCTTCCCCATGCTAGTCTTCTTATTGGATGGCCAAAGTATAGGCTTCCTGGCTACCTTGCAAAATTTTGCAAAGTAATAATAACAAAAGAACCATTCTATTTTCATTTAGAATTGTCCACTTGGCAGTAAATACTAAATCTAGTATGAAATGCATCATTTTAAAAAAATGGGGTGGCCTAATAATTATGGCCGCTAAAATATATATATATTTTAAACATATACTGTTAAATATAACCGACCGTGAATATTTATTATGTTTAATTATGAACCGTTCTAAACATTTGGATATTTTTTATTATAATGATTCTAAGCTTTCGGCTCACAAGAGCCATCGTCAGAGATGTTACAGGGGCGTTAACATAAAGACATCGAGCATAAAAAATGATTTTGTATTGTGTTGACATAAAACATTGCCATGCAACCATAACAGTTACCAAATAGCAGACGCAGTTCGTAAATTTGTTATGTGATTCTATTGAAATATGATTTTTTTTAGTGTGGGTTGTTCTGATTTAATGTAGATGGCCTCCAATATCTAAAGGTTGTTTTTACTGTGTGTATAAGTGAGTATTATTGCGTTATCGATTAAAATCTATCTAATATTACCTACATGGCTATATTTTTATAAGAAATGCTGTTTAATTGAATTCTGAACAGAAAGGTGACAGGTAAGTCTACAGGAGAAAGTAGTTGTAGTAAAACCGATATATTTTGTGGGTTTATTATTAACACCAGCAATACAATCTCTGAATGGGCATGCAAATTGATACACTACATTGGTTTTCTGTAGTGGATTTAGTTGTGTGTTTGTAGGTTTATTAGTGACTATGAGGTCAATTGTTTTAAATTATTTATGATATATGATGAGCTGAATTTGATTATTATTATTTATTGGTTTAACATTTCTATACATATAAATTCATTTCCATCTATCCTTTTTAATTGAAACCAATCTTTGACAACCTTAATAGAGTAGATGACCATAGTAGATCTGCTCTGAAAACGTTTTCATATATAGGCTCTGTTTTTGTAACTTTTGAAATCACTAACTAAAAATGTTAGGTAATAATTTTAATTTCTTTTATAGCTTGAATCTTCTAATCTTATGTTTTTTTAAATTATATCTCGTCATATTATTATTATGTTGTCATTTTTCATCACTCCCTACCAAGTCTGAGGGAAGACCTAAGGCAGGTCGTGGTGTGCTGTTATCGCTCCATTTCGTGTTTTTTTTTCTATCTCCCCTATCATCCCTAGCGTTACATAGACAGAATTCTCCTTAGTGTGTGAGCTCTAATTAACATGACAATTTTTTGTATAACTCTTAAACTTGGGTTTCCAGGGATTCTTTCAATGTGTTGCTTTGTTCTTTTTTTATCATTCCAAGTGCACCTACTATCACTGGCACGATTCTTGTTTTCAATTTCCACATTTTTTCTATTTCAATTTCCAGGTCTTTATATTTTGACAGTTTTCGAATTCCTTGGTTGCTATGTTACAATCCGCTGGACAAGCCATATCAGTTAATAAACAATTTTTTTCTTTCTGGTTTCTAACAATAACGTTCGGCCTATTTGCTTCATTTTTTCTGTGCAGGTGGTGTAATCCCATAGAATGGTGACATCTTCTATTTCTGTAACCGGGGCTGGGTGATGTTCATACCAGTGTTTGTTTACAGATTTTCCATAGTGTTTGCACATTTTCCAATGTAAATATTGCCCCACTCTATCGTGACGATTTTTATATTCATTTGGGACAAGTACAGAACAACCTGAGATTAGATGGTCTATTGTTTCTTGGTGTTTATCACAGAACCTGCATTTTGGATCCATATTATTATGTATAATATTTGCCTGAAAGTTTCTAGTGAAAAGACTTTGGTCTTGAGCTGCAAGAATAAAGCTTTCAGTCTCAGACTTTAATCCAGATGCGCGTAACCATCGATGAGTACTAACTTTATCAACAATTTATTTATTGGTACGTTCTGGATATTGGCCATGCAGAGGTTTGTCTTCCCAGCGTTGTTTCATCTGTTGAAGAGCTTTACCTTTGGCTTTCATTTTCATATGTTTGGCCGCAATAGTTGGTTCTTGGCTTCTGCTTTGATTTTCTACAGAATATATTAAATGTAAATCTTGTTTGTATTTACTGCCTTCTTTTATTTTTGAATATTTTTCTTTCTGTTTTCATGTTGTTTGACTAATTGTATCATCGAGTCCTTTGTTGCTTCTGTGTATGTTAGTAAGCCAATAGTTGTTGTCTTGTATGACAATTCTAGCTGAATAAGACCTCTTCCACCTTCTTTACGGGTATGTATAGACGGTCTACATCAGCCTTTGGATGATGCATCTTATGCTTAGAAAGTAGCTTTCTTGTTTTAGAATCCATTCGACTGATGTCTTTTAGAGTCCAGTTTAATATGTTGAAGTTATATTAGACAATTAGGATTGCAAGGCTATTAATGGCTATAATTCTGTTCTGAGAATTCAATTTAGTTTTTAATATAAGTCGTAGCCTTCTATAGTACACTTTACGCATCATTTCATTCATTTTTTTATGATGAATTTTTTCACTTTTATTTACACCTAGGTATTTCTAAGCTTCTTCTGGCTTTAGTTCGTTTATTGTTACAGCAGAGTCTAAGCTAATTGAGGATGTTTTTGTAGTTATTATTATTATTATTATTATTATTATTATTATTATTATTATTATTATTATTCCGTCCTATTCAATTATAATTGTGCAAGTGCATTTAAGTTTGTAGTTTTAACTCCTGCATATTCTTGGCTTTGCTAGCTGGCTTGATGTTAAATGATTAATATATAAATATATTTATGGGGTAAGATATACTAGAAAGAAATAATGGCACCTACCTGAATCAATCATAAAATTCACGTTGCGGATTTTGTAAATACTAGACACTTCAAATACTTCGTTGGATCGAACATTTATGACAAATCAAATACAGAAGAAACGGAACATGAATTAGGCTATGTTAGAATTTGTTTCGCGCAAAACTGTAAATTGCTTCAGAACAAAAACATTTAACATGAAAACTCAATTTCTGTTCTTAAATAGCCTCATCTTATTGAGATTTTCATACGAATGTTTTTTTTTTATTTTTTTTTAATCATATCACCCCAAGCAAGGCGAAAACGCCACTGACGCGCAGGGGGCTACGTAAGAGTGAAAAGATTGGAAAAGAGAGAAACCGGAAACCACAACCTAAACAGGAAACAAGGGATGAGCCTCTTCACCTGTTCAATAGACGTGGGTGGAGTGTGAACTGGGCGATAGTTTGACTATCTACTCCAATTGAAAAAAAAAGTGGGAAAATTGGAGAAGAGAAAAACCGGAAACCACAACCTGAACAGGAAACAAGAGATAAGCCTCTTCACTTGTTCAATAGACGTGGGTGGAGTGTGAACCGGGCGATAGTTTAGACTGTCATACATGGCGCCAGATTCGTTGAGATATATAATAACTGTTTGCTTGATACAACAGCTAAACCTTGCGAACTTTGTGGATTGGCGCTATAGAATCGCCAGCAAATCTCTATACCAAATAACAGTAACTATATTACTTGAAAACTTTCGAATTCTAAAATGAATATCACGTGTAATTCGAAAATAACATGTTGACATTCAACACAAGCCCAAATTAAAGGTTAGAAAATAAACCTCTACCAATACTGGAAAAAGCGATAACAGTTACTTATTTTCGCTAACAATAATGTAATCAGCTCGGTCAATGAGTGCGAATATTTCCTTATAAGAGAACGGCATATATTTATAGTATTTTAAATACTTTTAAAGTGTCTTGTTGTAAATAATTTAAGCGATATCATATCCTTTTACACGATCAGTACTTTATGTTTATGTTTCATCGAATTTTTGCAGTTCTGTTATTGAGGATAACCAGTACTATAATTTATTATACCCTGCTCTCATATGAAAAAAAATATGAAAACGCGATGTACTGAATCAAAGGCTTTTTCATCGTCAACAAAAGCGAAGTGTTTATATATTCTTTTTTTTTTTTTATCAGTAAATCTACTGGGTAGTCTACTATTAAGTATTCACTCCTAAAAGCTGCCTCTCCGCTTGAGTAATTTTGTTTAGGATGCTTGTTAATCTGATTATAATTTGAAGCATAATTTTATACATTCGGTAATAATGTGATAGGGCGATAGTTGCCAAGGTCTTTGTCGAGCCGTGCAATTTTCATTAGCACGCATTTATATATATATATATATATATATATATATATATATATATATATATATATATATATATATGAATTGTTTGAACATTATTTTTTATCGATACTCGTATTTAAGTAGATATTCTGTTTTGTAATCAAACAGTATTATATATTTATATCTCCCGGCCTGATTATTTACGATAAATTGTTATTACGAAAATGTGGGCCATTCGGCAGGATTCAACTCCTGCGACCCCTAGGGGAAGCTACCATTTGATCTGGCAACGTTTTAGACCTCTCCACCACGAATAGTCTCCAGTCTAAACGATTAAATTAAAAGGTTTTGATTAAAACTTCATTTAGACTGGAGGCTTTTTTCTTTTCCTCTCCAGTTATGGATTAAATAACAGGATAGATTGGGTTCTATAGCCTTGGGTGGCAACCAGTCTACCACAGAAAGTAATGGCAACTTACTCCGGGATAAATCTTCTGCCCAGTTAGTCATATCACTTTCGAGGCACTAAACTTTCTCCTGTGACACCACGCAACACCCGTTCTATCATGCACCTGCTTAGACCCTTCAGATATGTTATCCGCTGTTTTCCTCTGTCTCTTTTTCCCTCTATCTGGCCTGTTGGTATCAGGTTCTCCAAGCCCTCCTTCTTCATTGCATGTCCCAGGAACTTTAGTTGTCTCTTCCTGATGCTCAATATTAATTTCCTTTTTGTATCCATCCTTTCCAAAATCTCATCATTGCTCACATGCTCGGTCCCCGATATCCGCAGCATCCTTCTGTAGTACCACATTTCAGTTCCTTCAAGTTTTTTCCTTTATCTTTGATGATATTGTCCAGAATTCACGACCGTATTGAAGAACTTACATCACATAGCAATCCAGTACTCTCTTCTTTGTTTCTAGTGAAAGATTCCTGTCTCTTAATACCTTACTCAGCTTCTGGAACGCGTCCTTCGCCAGGCCAATTCTCCTTCGAATCTCTGGAAGGAGAATCCTCAATAGTAAACAATATATAAAATTCTACTCATGTTCAAAATACCGAAGAGCAGTGTGAACCGGACGAGAGACGAATTTATATATATTGGGAAAAATAATTACTAAATATTTTCTCCTCCAAAAATGTATTGCTGGAATTTTCTCTAAAACGAACCCACCTCTACACCTTTATAATGTTCCGACGCCAGCCAAGAAGGTCAACCACCCACCCATAGCTGAGACCCTAAAAGAAGTTACCACTTTAGGTCAAGGAACAACAGCAACGCAGAGCCAACTCCAAGCCCCTCAAAACCTCCCAATCAGAGACTCCGCCACCGGATGCAGTTCATCGTCAAACGTAGGACCTCGATGTATTTTATCGTCCTACACAAGTCGCAAGTGGTTGTGAGTTTAACTATCTAGGACTGGGAGTGTGTACTTGTACTTAGTAATACATCTGATTCTCGACAAAAACCCCTTTACAAAAGTACGTCAATGGAACCTGTCCTGCAAACTGACTTTTTTTATACATATTCTATTCGTATAAATCTATTGAAAAAAATTGGCATTAAAACACCCATTGAGATTTGATATGCCGTAAAAAAAAGAAACAAACTTTATTTCTTTCATTTTAAAGATCCTTTTCAAAAATAAAAAAAAACTATCAGACATCTTGAATTATCCAAAAACAAAATTTTTTTCATCAAATTCTGACTTAATCAATCTTCTCAATATAACTGAATTTAAAAGAAACCCTAAAACCTTCATTTTTGGCATTAAATACCGTTAAACAAAAGTCAAACTCAAACTTCTTCTTCTTCTTCTTCTTCTTCTTCTTCTTCTTCTTCTTCTTCTTCTTCTTCTATGTGACGTGCTCCTTCGGAAAGTAGGCGATCATGGCTTTCCAAATCTCCAAATCCCAAGTAGTTCTTAACACGCTTTTTTTGTTAACCCTCCCAAACACCGCGATGCCATCCACTTGCTCAAGCCCATCAAGTATGTTATGAGTTACTTTTGCCTGTCTCTCTTTCCCTCTATATGACCTGTGAGTATCAGATTCTCCAGCCCTCTTCCTCATTACATGTCCCAAAAACTTCATTAGTCTTTTCCTGATGTTAAGTATTAGTTCTATTTTCGTTTCGATCCTCTCCAAAACATCATTGTTGGTTAGATATTCGGTTTATGTTATCCTCAGCATCCTTCTGTAGAGCCACATTTCAGTTGTTTCAAGTCTCTCCTTCATCTATGAGGAGATTGTCCAGCATTAAGTGTCATATTGAAGAATAATCATCACATAACAATCCAGTTCTCTCTTCTTCGTTTTCAACGAAAATTTTCAAAACTTTATATGTCACCAAATTCATAAAACACCGTTTAATCGAATAGGCTATTGCGTAAAGACGATACCATTACCATTGAGACTTTTCTGAGGTTTGGTTATTGCTCGTTGATAACTAGTTTATTATCCCGTGAGCTTGAAGCCTTAAACCTAACTTGGATGATGATTAGGATGTAATATCTACTGCTAGTTGTTATGTTGTGACTGCTGCTGCTACTCATGTTTTATTTGCTGTTGGTGTGCTTGAAAATTTGGATTGGAGAATGTTACAAAGACACACCTGAGAAGATGAGAATGGTGGCATATGAAATAGTAGAGCATTAATATAATTTTGTGAAAAAATTTCCCGGTGAACATTGACTGACCAGAACTAAGGTTTTCATGCAATTTTACGCAATAACCAGAATATTTTTTATACACGCGTAGGAAAAAAATAAGAAAGTTATATTTGTACACTCTTATTTGTTAGGTTGTCCCAAAAGTTCGTAAACACTTGCAAAAAATTGAAATTTTACTCGCCAAGTAATTCTAACGTTACCAGAAAAAACAACAAAAGTTATTGCTCAAAAAAAGACCATCATTTTCCAAGAATTTCTGCCATTCAACTGGCTTCGAATCAAAGAATTCTTGACACGCTTCCCCGACTTCATCAAACTAGTCGAATCGGCGGCCCGTTGCATTAAGCGGAAAAGGCCATAATCTGATGGAGCACAGTCAGGACTGTAGGCTGGATGTGGCAGAACTTCAACGCCGTCCAGTTCTTCAAACTTGTCTTTGGTTTTCCTGGCGGTGTGTGGCTTGGCATTGTCCAGCTACATCAAAGCGCGCTTTCGGTTGATCAGAGCCGGGTACTTTTGCTTCAACTTTTCGTTGACCCGCTCAAGTTGCTGACAGTAAAGTTCGGCACTGATGGCACGAACATTCGGAACCAACTCAAAATGCTCGATTCCTCCAAAGTTCCACCAAACGCACAACATGACTTTCTTTCCGAATCGATCTTGTTTTGGAACCGACGGTGTCTCTTTTCCTTTCTGAATCCATCGCTTGTCTCAATTGTGCTGGACCAGATAGACCCATTTCGCAAGTGTTTACGAACTTTTGGGACAACCTAATAATAAAGCAGATAACATTTTTTTCTCCGGTTAGCATTTCTATCATATTCTCGCATACATGCATGCATACATACTTACATACATACATACATACATACATACATACATACATATATATATATAAATATATATATATATATATATATATATATATATATATATATATATACAGTAGTATAATGGATACATCATATCCACATGAAAATGTCAGATTAAAAAAATTGCAAACATTGTGTCTGCTTAATTTAATAACACGGATAATCTTTCGCGTATTATAATTGAAAGATGTAAGAAATGAGCTGTAAATTTGTCAGATGATATTATTAGTAATTTCTCGACATTCCCAAATACTTTAATCTCCTTCAGAGATCATCTTCAGGGGAGTAAGTTGTGGTAACAAGAAATAACCGCAAAATTGTGTTGCTAAAAATTAATGTAATTTTTCTTTTTGTTATCATATGTATCTGTTGACAAATTGCTTAGCGTTCATTAGAACGCGAGAAATTATCCAAAATTGAATATTTTTATGATGTAATGTTATGATCATACACGTGTTAAAGCATGAAAAAACTGTTCCTTTTATAAACATTTTAGAGCATTACTTCAGTGTTAATAGCTGATTCTATCAATTGACGGCTTAAGTTTATTTTTTATGAATATTGTCTCGAGGAGCTGTAGTTTGCTTTTGTTGTTTTCTTGGTGTAGGATAGTTGTGTCATCGATCATTATTTTTTAATATTGGGAATGTAGACAGGAATTTTATTGTAGATGTCTAGAAATAAACGAATGCTCAGACCTGTGTAATCTAAAACGTCTTGTTAATGTAGTTGTTGTAAATCCAAGACACACACATCGAGACACACACACACACACACACACACACACACACACACACACACACACACACATATATATATATATATATATATATATATATATATATCGTCTGATAAGCTTAATTGCATTTTCGTTGAAAGAAGAATGGAAATTGCAATATTGATACATGTTTTTTTTTATTTAATCCTTTCAAATCTTTCGGATTACATCAGCAATTTTTAAAAATGGTGATTATATTGGCAAAGTATAAACAAGGTGAAAATATACTGAAAAATTAGTAAGTACTAATATATCTACAAGAGATACTAGCAAGAAAATAAGTTTTTCATATAGTACTCTAAATCTAGTATATCCAATTCATTTATTCGCAATGACTCTTCTTCCCCCGGTTAGCGATTTGAAAAAAGCAACATAGTTTAAAAATCCAAGTGTCATTTGGTAGAACTGTATTTCCAACGGATTAAACAATATTTATGTTGGTTGCACAACAAACTCGCTCTCACGACGTTTGACACTACATTTAAACGGTAATTCTAACATCTTTAGACATTTAAAACAACATGCCAGCCCACATACCCAATTCCATGAAATCCTCGTCGAAAACACAACCTTACTTAAACATGAAAACAATAAACAAAAACTAAAAATTCTCGAAGCCATATACATAAAATAGTCGAAACCTAACCCAAAAATTTAACTACGAAATCTCCACAAACATTCTTAAATGCATATAATAGATAACAGAAGCGATTACTTATCCCAATGACTTTCCATACTTAATACTTCTCACCCCCCCCACTCTCGCGTGGTCATGTGTGACGTCACAAGCTGTAGTGCGATTTTCACTTCCGACACGCACGCACGCACGTGTTCGCCGTTGCTTTGAAAATCTTCCATGCAAACAAAATAGATAACTACTACTATCGTCCGTCCGTGATCTGTTTAATACACTCAATATAATTGTCATCTTTGATAATGGCTGATGAAAGCAAAAATCTCAAAAGAAAAACATGTATCTATATTGTGATTTTCTTTCGTCTTTCAACAATAATGCTATTAAGCTTATCAGACGATATGGAAAAACTTTGCATAATATAAATCGACAAATCTTGTCCATATTATCTCATGAAACATGCATCAATGAAAAAATTCTGCCTAAATACACACAATTTAAATATATATATATATATATATATATATATACAGAGAGAGAGAGAGAAAGAGAGAAAGGGAAAGACAGGATATAGGAATCAACATTGGATTGCGTTTTATGATATCATCTTATCATTTTTCTTCCCCACTCTGTCCATATTTAGAAACGTTCCGTCTCGCTACAGTTCTTTCCATAAAAAAAAAAGCACGTGTTAAAAAAGATATGCATAGGAATTGATAAGTTGATGCAAAGGTTTACTGGTTCAGTTTTGTTTTGTTTTTTTTTTGTTTTTTTTTTCAATTGTTGCGAAATCTTAGATGTTTTGTTTTACCTTGCATCTTTATTGCGTGCACAATTTATCAATTTTTCCCCTCGTTTACAGGTTTTAAGATAAAATCACAAATTATAAAAATGTTTTCGACATCTTATGAACAGATCACCGAAAAAACAAGCAGTCACTAATCTAAACCAATTCTAATTGCCTGTCCATTTTCAATGATACATTGGAACAAATATATTCGTGGCAAGGTAGTTGATCTATTATTTTGTTACGTGACAGTACTTGTACACAGGTTGCCAGTGGCACACAATAAATGTTTAGAGTTGTAAGATAAAGTTTCTTTTTTTTATCTATGTATTCTTCAGCTTTAGATTCTCGATCCGCTAGCAATAATGGGGTTTGCTTCCTGCAAATATCTTTGTAGGTTAATTAATCTGTTCATGATATCGGATGAGTCGCGAAGAATTCACTCACTCATTGATTAAAAAAAAAAATAAAGGAATTTAAAAAAAGGCTACAATTTTTAAAAAAATACTATATTTAGGCAGAAATTCTTTCTTTAATCATGTTCTATTATACAGAATTGGGGCATAGCGTGTCTGTTAAACAGTTTGGTAAATATTTCTGATGTTGAATAAGTAGTTAAATATTCGGAGGGAAATGTGACAATATTGACGAAAACGTGGAAGATTTATTAACGAGCGTCTACACTCTGTAACTTTCTCGGGTTAGAATAAAAGAAAGACACGACAATATTTTTTATTCTCAGCGGAAGAAGCCAAAGGGAGCAGATGCTCTTTGCGAAAGGTGTCGTTAATAAATTTATCACTTTGTCTTATTGTCTTAGCTTATGTCTTGTATATTATTATAGATCCCACATATACAAACACACAAAGAGAAAATTGAAAGGGAAACTCGTGTTATGTCTAGAGTAATGTCGATCACCAAATGGTCGGGAATTAGACAACATCGCCCTTGTGTTCTTAATAGTCAGTCAGTTAAGTGCCATACGTGATACACGCTTGGGCGATCATGTCTCGAAATAGACATGACTGACTGGGCAGAAGATTATCCCGCAGTAGGTTGCCATTGCTTTCTGCGGTAGTCTGGTTGCCGACCAAGGCTACAGAACCCAATCTGTCCTGCTATTTAACCCATAACTGGAAGGAAGAGACGGATTAATACCTTTCCCACGGGTATTTGCGCGTACGTGAATACAATGGATTCAACTGGAATTCGAACTCGGCTTCCCGGTTTCTTGTTTCGAGTCGATATCCACAACGCACATCCTTAATAGTACAAAGTTTAAAATTAACTTGTGTTCACATTCTTTTTTAACTACAAATATTATGTAAGATTCCATAAAAAATGACTTTCGAGTTAAAAGGCTCTTAAGACATAGTAAAAAAGTATTAATCGTAAGTTACGATTTTTTAATGTAACGTTAGTATTTCTACATTAAAATCGAATGCAAATCTTGGAGAACCTTTACATAAATATCTGTAATTGGATTACTAACCTACGTTTCAGTTTGTATTTTTACGTTTAATATAACCTATTTTTCTATCTCAAATATCTGTTTTGTGTTCATTATTTTGTGCGGTTCCTGACCCGGAATCCGCAACAATATATTGATTGATTGATTGATTGATTGATTGATTGATTGATTATTTACTTATTAAGATTAAGAGTCCAACAAGAAAATAATACAACAATAACCAAAATAGGAAATAACGATATATAAATTAAACAGAGCAAAATACAAATACTTGAAACTCTGTTAGTAGAACGATAAATACTGGTTAGGTAATAATACTAGAACTAGGACTCGCAATGGTCGTACTGTAGCAGTCTTGACCATCTCTGCCTATAGCCATAATTCGTTAAATGGGTGATGCCACCTTGACAGTAATGTTATGGGATATGAAAGTATATTACTCTCCAACATCTGCTCATTCCCGAAAAGTCAATATAAGCGTATATGTCTACAGATAATAAGACTTCGTTGGAGAATTAATATCTTATGCTCCTATTTATATATGCAGATTTCTAACAGATGTCGTGAGGTATTACAGAAACGCATTTTTTGATAGTTCGGAAATATAATATAATATTAATATATATATATTAATATAATTAATATAATGAGTATATTTTTCTAACAATACTATTTTTCAATATTAAATATACGAGCTTATGTTATAAGTATATATGTGTGTAAATGTATGTGGCTTTGGTGTGTTTGTGTGTGTTAATAAATAACTTCTTCAAAAATAAGACCAGTATTCCAAGACCGAAGCGATCAACGCAAGCGTTTACCAAGTCTTGATTCTCATTCCTAAACTCTTTCTATAATCTTTCATAAATGATCTGCAGAAGAGTATACTCCCATCTCTTGTAAATATCAGTGTTGATAATACAATGATATATGTGCGCACCTCCCAAACTCTACATGATCAGATATTGGTGGTTTGTTCTATACTCCTTTCCTCTAGAGAGTCTTGACAACTCAATAGAGGTAAACTTACTGGTCACATTCAATGACTCTAAAATTAAACTATTGACCTTCGATCAAACAGTCTTTGAATTTTCACCGATCATCTCTCAAGAGCGCCTATTCGAGCTCAAAATTAAATCAGATCTCAAGTAGATATGGGTTCTAGGAAAATCGTCGGTTCCCTTTACCGATTCAGTAATTACCCAAATTTTCCTATTATCCCACATCTTTACAAGAGACAGATCAGGGCTAAGATGAAGTACTGTCGCTATATATTGGCAGCAGTTGTCCAGTTTTCCTTTTCCGGAGTTCAAAAACATCTCCGCGTCGTTGTGGGTAACTAATTATTTCCACATTACAACCCCTTTGCGACAAGAGAAACATCGCGATCCTAATGCTGATCTAAGGATTTATTTTTTCCATCGAAAGTGTTCAGACGAACTACATACATTAGTTCCACTAGTTTTAAGCTTCAAGACTAAACTATCCATGCCACGCCCATCGTAGAGAACACTCATTTCCTTCGTATTCAACTATTGAGATGTATGTTTCACTCAATCAGCTTCTTCCTACGTACCATTGCTTTGGGGAACCGAGTCTCAAGAGAATACTTTCCCGACCAACCTGTTCTAGTATCGGGTTCACCGTTGTCTTCTCTCCATATCCACATAAATTGTGCTTCCTAATTTGTAACCCTCTATATCTAGCGGATCTTAGGCCTTATACAGGATGAACCGAACTGTAAAACGGAAAGAGAAGAAAGGATTGCGAATTTAAACTTACATATATTTACCTAAATATATGACACTAAGCCAAATATTATCTTCAATTTCGTCAAACATTTAACATTTTTTTAAACTTTTCCTCTTACATAGGGAATACATTGACATAATGTCTCTTAACGTATATGTCCTGAAAATTTCAACCAATCTAGGGAACCCAATAACGCCGCTGGTCAGAGTGAATTCTCCCTATCAAGAGTAGCCATAATTTTGAGTCACTATTGATTTATCGGTTGAAGAAGCCATCAAGAATATAGCTTGCAACTCAGTCACTAATTAAACGCATTGGTATACTGAAATCCACTCTTTACGTCTCCTTAGATTTTCAGCAGGATTCATTGAATTGAAATAGTAGAAAATATTTTCATACGCAGTTCCAAGCCGAACATTTTACTATCTTTTACAAAAAAAAATAAATAAATAAAAGTTATTTTCGTGAAGCATGAAGATCTATGCCCGATGTATTACCGTGATCTAATAAGTGTTATCGTGATCCAACACAAAAAAGTTTCGAAGAAGCCATGATATATATATATATATATATATATATATATATATATATATATATATATATATATATATATAAATAAAGCTCTACGGTTAATAACAATAATTCCAATATTAAGCTCAACTCTGTATCGAGCACACTTTATAAAAGTAAATATTTGAACAATGGGTTTTAATCTACGTGTTCCTTCATTTTTTGTAATATATATATATATATATTGCTTGACTGATTGTTCAATTACTTGGTTTTTCGTCATAATAAAATTAGACAAGTACACATTTGTATTAAAAAGTGTTCAATACAATTATAATTTAGAACTTGTGAATATTCTTCATTTGTAAACGATTTATTATGCGACCTAGGTTTCTAATATCTGGTGTCTTTAGGTGATTTGCAATAACTGATTTTACCGTTTACCGTTTTTTTAAGAACTCTCAGGTAACGGTGATTTTTTTTTTTAACGCTCACGTAACAGGGAATTTTCGAACGCAAAATTTTTAAAATTACAATAAATTATAATGTTTACATCCATGGTTGTATGGACCTAATAGAATATGCACAAGTTCTACAATTTAATTGTATTGAACACTTTTTAATAAAGATGTGTACTAGTTTAATACCATTATGACCAAAAACAAGTAATCAATCAGTCAATCAATCAATCAATCAATCAATCAATCAATATATATATATATATATATATATATATATATATATATATATTGTTGCGGATTCTGGGTTAGGAACCGCACAAAATAATGAACACGAAACAGATATTTGAGATAGAAAAATTATTAAACGTAAAAATACAAACTGAAACGTAGGTTAGTAATCCAGGAATACGATTAGTAAGGAAAAAAATATTTATATATAAGTCTTTTAAGTGAAGACGTGATGGAAATAGTATATTCGTGTAATATTATTAAGGCTGAGTGAAGCTCAGAATTACTATGCCTACGGACGCGGTATTTTCTGTGAAACTTCGGTATCGTTCGGTATCTTACGGATCTGATACGGTACTCTTCCAATCTCACTATGGCAGGACTATATGTATACTCAAGTCGAGTCCATTATCACAGAAAAAGGGGAGATTTCACAACATGCGTCTAGCCACACTGATGAGCTGTGACACAGCGAAACAGGCTTATATGTGGCTGACTAATATATATATATATATATATATATATATATATATATATATATAGCTCTTCTTTCCTTTTAAAGTATTATCACATTTTCCATAGACACCGTTTTATATTTCATTCTTACCCGAAGGAAGTTAATCCAACACATGTCACGTCGTAGATTTGCGTTTTACACTTTTGTTTTGGATACTATTATACTTTCTACAAACACTATGTACACTACCGGTCATAATTATTAGGCCACCCCAGTTTCTTAAAAGAAATTATATATCTCATACTATTTTTAGTATTTAGTGCCAAGGGAATAATTCTAAATGAAAATAGAACGGTTCTTTTGTTGTTATTACATTGCAAAATTTTACAAGGCAAGGAAGCTAGGATGAACTCGTCCAAATCACCCTAAATTTACTGATGAAACTGTAATATAGATAATTATTAAATATTTATAAATCCATTTGATGCACATGTTATTGTGAAGTATTAACAAAAGAATCATTCTGTTTTCATCTACAATTATTTACTTGGCAATAAATACTAAAAAGTAGTATGAAATACTTTATTCTTTAAAACACTGGGGTGGCCTAATAATTATGGCCAGTAGTATATATATATATATATATATATATATATATATATATGTGTGTGTGTGTGTGTGTGTGTGTGTGTGTATGTCTGTATGAAGAGAGAGGAGGAGAGTGATAAAGATACAAACAGAAAGAGAGGCAGAAAGAAAACAGCAATGTATGCATACATACACCAGTAGTAAGAGTGTTCTAATTCATTACTGAATGAACGATGCATATATGCTTGAGTAGCTACAGTTTTTTCAAAGTCTACCATTCTTCCAAAGTGCTTTATCAGGGTACGAGGGCGTAAATAGTCATACGCGGAAAGCTCTGTTTCGTTGTATCACAGATCATCAGTACGGATTGAATCAGCGATTATACCTCTGAGCCATGGGCGCTCGATAGAAGAAGGCGAACTTTTAGCGTGCTATATCCAATGTAAGCATAGGCCAGTAGCTGAGAGTGTTCAAATTCATTACTGAATGAACGATGAACGTGTATATATATATATATATATATATATATATATATATATAAGAACTATACTCGTGTCGATAAACATTCTACGGATCTACGAAAAATAAAAAAATGGTTTAAAAAAAAGAAAGAGCTAAGTACATGAACATCAGTCAAAACATTTCGGATCGAGTCATCACGTAACCCAAAGAAAAACCCTCGATACGAGTAATCAACTAATAAAAAAAGCGCTCAATATTTAGGTAGAGCGGAATAAGTAAAGTATACTTAGTGAGCTAGACAGATCTACCTAGGTTTCACCTAAACGGATCGTCAAAGAAAGCTTTCACTGACGATCCGTTTAGGTGAAAACTAGGTAGGTCTGTCTGGCTCACTAGATATATATATATATATATATATATATATATATATATATATAGTGTATATTTAGGCAGCAATCTCACTTTTGTACAAGTTTCATTAAAAATGACCAAGGTATTATGGTTAAGTTCTTAATTATTCTTATTATCTTAAGATCTTGTGATCATATAATTTTTTCTCTTGAGGACATAAATTATGTAAAAATTGTCTAAATGTCTTGTTTATTCGAATACTCTCAGGTTCCCCACATTAAAAAAGACCTTGTGTCACATCTCTCTCAAGTGGAGGAGAAAAGTAAATATCTCTCGGTTAGAGGGTGCAAGGAGCCTCACTGCATCGTGACTTTGACGCACCCAGTCAAGTTGACCGAGTCCATCGGCCCTTCCAGTTCATTCCTTCAGTTTCCAGCGGCATCTAACTCACGCCTGCAGTCTCCAGCGGCTTCCAGCTCACTCCTGCAGTCTCCAGCGGCACCCAGCTCACTCCCGCAAACCCCAGCTAATTCCTGCAGTTTCCAGAGGTATCCAGCTCACTCCTGCAGTTTCCAGCGGCACCCAGCTCCCTCCTGCAGTTTCCATCGCCATCCAGTTCACTCCTGCAGATTCCAGCGGCATCCAGCTGACTCGCGCATATCCTAGCTAATTCCTGCAGCTCCCAGCAACTCCGGCAGCCACCAGCTACCTACTGCGACGTTTCACTGGCGTCTCGCTACCGGTTCCAGTGCCCACTGACGTCCAGCGATCGGTTCAAGTGCTCGCCGACGTCCGGATACCGCTCCTGATACACGATCTCCATCGCCTTACCATTCATCGTTCGCTTAAGAAAAAAAATAAAGACCCGATTTGCATCGTCTCCAACTGACCATCTCCGTAACAAGATTAATTCAATAAATCTTACATCGCAAAATGCCACACTGACCAGCATATGTAAATGGACGAGCCAAAACGCAACACAAATGGCCCGAAGATTTTACATAAGAATTATATATCGTACATATGTAAATTTATAAAATATTTCAGGGGTAAAAAACGAAAATCTTAATGAATGCAGCCATACTACTAGAAGTGAATATTTTGTAAAACTATATTGAAGAGTCGCATTTTGTTAATTATATCATAAGAGTTCGATATCAACTTCCAAGATGAAACTTATTAAACTAAGCCTGTGCTCTTTACTTAACTAATACTTTACCTTCTAACTACGTGTGCGCGTGTTTATCCATGTATATAAGCCTCTTCATCTGTATGTATGGACGCATGTGTGTAGGTATGTCTATATGCGCGCTTGCGTGCGTGCGTGTGTATGCGCGTGCGCGTGTGTGTTCACTACGCTCCTTGTTCTTGTGGTGTCTACACTTCATCCATTCTTCTTTTCAGTTGCATATTACTTTCTGGTCGACTCGAGGCAATTCTAATTGAAAATGAAATTATTTCCAAAACCGATTACTCGGCGCGCGTATCAATTTCACATCAGTCAATGACGGTTCTCGGTAAAGTAAACTATTGACTCTTTCTCTGCCGACAGAGAATTGATATCGTTTACTTGGAAATTCTTCAGGATTCTTAAAAGTAAAAAAGAGAAAAAAGTTTGTCATAATAGAATTTTCGTTAATTTGCATCGGGAGCACGTTTCTCCGCATGAATTCAGGAATGTTTGCGTATTGCACTTTCTCAATATTCTCTCCGGCTTGTACACTTCTCAAACACACACACTTTATATATATATATATATATATATATATATATATATATATATATATATAATAAAACAAATAAAAATAATAAAAAATAATAAAATAAAATAAGTAAAAAATAAAAAATGAAATTTTATTTTAATAAAATAAAAAACCTACAAAAAACTAAATTGTTATTCTAAATACAATATAACTAAGAATACTACAATTATTTAAACCTAATTCTGGCTTAAACTTTCTATTCCCTTTACTCATAGAGAGTAGTTAAATAAAATCTATTTTTCAATAATAAAAAAAAGCTAAAATCCAACCTCCTGATAAAAATTATTGTCTACCATTTAAAAAATCTTAAGTCCCACCATGTATTTCACCCAGAGAAAATTAAAAAGTGACATCTCTAGATCTAAGCCATCCTGCCTCCTTTTCTAACCTAAATGTTTATCTCCATGGTTACATAATTCTAAATGCTGATTGGTCAGTTTTGACACACCTAAAGGCATTTCCTCCAACCGCTACTCCCTAATTTTTAAATAACTATGAATTCATTTTATATTTTCAAAAAATAAATCGTTTTCACCATTTATTTTAACATATCATCTGAAGAGGAACAGTTCTGTTCCGAAACATGAACATTTTTGTGTAGTGATATTATGCTTTTATAAACCATTTTAATAACAACATTACGTCATATATATATGACTTTAATAAGGTCAACAGAATCCAAATCACATCCCAACCCCACTTTTACCTAAAAAAAAACAAAAAAACAAATCCACCACAAATAAAGGTCTTTTTCACCAGATAATTTTCATACCAACTTGATCACCCGAAGAAGAGGCAACCAAAACACATGGTCAGCTTCGAAACGCGAAAATTTTGGGTAGTGATACTACGAATTTAGAAACCATTGTAACAACTATTACAATATAACGCTCTACGTTTGTATCGAGCACTCTTTATAAAAGTTAATGCATGAACAACAGGCTAAAAAACCTACGAGTTCTACAACTTTGTTACAATATATATATATATATATATATATATATATATATATATATATATATAATCTTTTTTATAAAAGATTTTAGATTATTACAATGGGTAATACATATTTCCCCGCGACCTGATGTTATTATCGCGGTTCGTCAAACCCAAATGGTACAACATTTGGTTCTCAAAATTTTCTTTTATTTAATTTTACATAGACGCTCTCATGTCCATATTAGAATAGACATTTGTAACGGCAATTTACGAAAATTTCTCCCTCATTTGAAAAAGAACCCCAAAGAAAGAGGAAAGCAAAGATAAAAAGAAAGAGAGACGATTGATTAATGTAAAGAAGAGAAAAAAAAGGGGGGAAAACGAAAAAAGGATTACGTTCATAAACAAGATGACATTCATAGAAAAAATTAACTCGCCACTTTAAGACACCGACATATACGAAAAAATAAACGAACAAAAATAAACACAGAAACAGAAAAAATTAAGAAGGCAATCAGAAAACTAATTAAAACTGAAAACAAACCGTGGTATAGCCTCACAGAATAACACCCTAGAACACCCAAATATTACGGTCACCCTAAAACCAAAAAATGTTATCCGCCTGTGCTTCATTAATTGAGGAATAAACATAACCTGTCGACAGCAATAAACAGAAATTCTAACCTCTCTCTTTCAAACAATTCATCTAATAAAAAGAACACAGGTAGTCAAGTTGAACAATTAAGGGACGTGAACATGACCGTCAAACATATGACCAGTCTAGATATACAATCCCATTGCACCTATGTCCCAGCTGAAAAATGTCCAAATCTCCTAAAAAAGAGTCTAACACAATCAAAGATAAAATTCCCTCTACCAACAGCTAAAATAATAAAAACCAGCCCTCTCATCATCAATCAATGCTACTTTACCAACAAACATTTTCATTACCAATGGGATCGCCTCTCAGTGATTTGTTGGCATGTATATTTTTAGAATTTTTAGAATTAGATCCTTTCCAAAATATTATACCCAAGCAATCAACATACTTCCATTATATAGATAATGCTCTACTTATATATCCTCATGATACTGAGTTACCTGACCTAGTAGTTCAACTAAACAAAGTCGAACACACAATCGGATTTGCATACAAAATGGAAGAGCATAATTCCTTACAATTCCTAGATATCAAGCTACACTTTGTCAGCAAGAGTTTAGAACTCGTTATCTACAGGAAACCAATCAACAAAAACGGCTTCATAAATTTCTATTCTAATCATAAATACAAAATAAAATTCTGTATAATCATCGGATTCTACTTAAGAGCACAAAGAATATGCAGCTCGAATTATTTACAATAAGTGGATAAATAAATTGAAAGTACTTTCAGATTTCTTCTGTACCCTAATTATTTTTATTTTCAATGCGAGACAAAAAATCTCTAAAATATTCTAAACAAAAAACTGCTCCTTCTAAAAAACTTAAAGAATCAAAAAATATATTATCCTACAAAATAGATCTATCATATCTAAAATCGAAAATAATCTGTCTAAACTCAATATAAAATGTGTTACTCTACATTTCAAACAATAAAAGACTTAGTCAATACTAAATAAAACAATAAGCTAAAACCTGAAAGAGTAGTTTACACAATTGCCTGAACTTATTACCACGAAAAGTACTTAGGAGAGACCTCAAGGAATCTCAGTAAAATATTATATAAAAAGAGACATTTTACAAAATGATTACATCAATCGTCTACAGAAAATGTGCACCTTGAGTCTTACAACATTTTACCACTCCTGACAAATGTTCAAATATGACACAGTTGAATATCAACTTTCAATAGTGATGGAAAAAAAATAGGAAAATTAGCTCTAAATGAATTCGGCTAGATAAAAACAAATACAACACCCCTATATATATATATATATATATATATATATATATATATGAGAACGAGAGAGAGAGAGAGAGAGAGCGGGGAGGAGAGAGATAGGTATGAACCGGCTAGCTAGATATGAATAGACTGTGATAGATAGATAGATAGATAGATAGATAGATAGATAGATAGATAGATATGAACAGAAAGTGATGGATAGGTATAAACAAAGGAGATAGATAGATAGATAGATAGATAGATAGATAGATAGATAGATAGATAGATAGATAGATAGATATTGTTGGTTTCAATAACTGAAACAACATTCCATACACTCTACAGATATGAGCAGACCAGTTCGATATGAACAAACTGTGGTAGATAAATAGAAAGATATTATATACATCTTTGCATATATATATATATATATATATATATATATATGTGTGTGTGTGTGTGTGTGTGTGTGTGTGTGTGTCGTGAAGTATTACTTTTATCCCGCATACATGGCAGTTTTTTCTAATTGTGAAACGACCCAATGTAACCATTTTAATGAGTCTTTTTTAATCGTTTCACCCCGAGCAAGGCATTCCACTGCCACTATTGCGCAGGGGGTTACATAGGGTCGAGGAAGTGATGCGAAAAGGATGGTTAGATAAAGGAAATGTCACAAGGAGGGTGATAGACGGGTAAGGATACCAAGAATGAGGGTTGGTTAGATGGTGAGAGTGTTTGAGAGAATAGATGCAAGTTAGTGTGTTAGGAGGTGTCTATTGACCTTACATTTAAACTCCTGGAGATTGCATCTGTCGAGGAAGCAGGCGTGTGGAAGGGAATTCCACACGCGGGAAGAGCGAGAACAGAAACTGTTGGAGTAGAAATTACGGTTACATCTTATCTGTTTCACTGTAAAAGGGTGGGACCTAGTTGCTAATCTAGTATCTCTTGTAAATTCGTACCTAGGCGACACCAGTGACCTGACCGGAGCAGAAGCCGTGAAAGTACTTATAGAAGAGGCACAGAGAAGCCACGTCACGCCGGTGAGAGAGTGGTTGCAGCCGATCCGCCAAGTCAGGATCGATCACGTTACAGATTCTCCGTTGTATTTTGTCAAGAAGCCCGAGGAGAGTAGCAGGGGCACCCGACCAGATGTGGCAGCAGTATTCAATACACGGTCGTATGGTAGATTTATATATGTGCCGGGTACTTTTCACTACTGCTGTAGTTCCAGTGACTTGACCCAAAGAGTTGTGAGTTCAGTAGATTGCAACAACAGTTGTGAACGTATAACTTAGAAAGTTGAGTTAAAGGAAGATAACTACATGGCATCTTGAAGTAGCATCGCAAGTTGAATAGGAATGATATACCCAATGATCGAAAGAAACGGTTCTGTTCAAAATTCATAGTAACTGAAGAAGCCGAAGCGTATAACGGCCGAAACGTCATGACAATAGCAATAAAGATGAGAAGAACGGTCACAATAGTATAAATCATGTAATAAACAAAACCTAAAGATTCGGAATGAGAATTCGATGAACCAAATTTAAATTCCACCCGTGTTGCATCTAGTTTCCAATAATTACCTTTAGCTGTACAGTCATTCACGGTAGTTTCTCAGTAACCTCGTTTGTTCAAACATTGAGATACTGTACGAGAACGTGCGGTTATTTACAGATGCGCACATGTGTAAATATTTGTTGGTGTACGAGTGAGTATTAGATTGTAAGATTGGTGTTCCCGAGCTGAACTTCGCACGCAAAAGAGGAGGGGTGAAGCTCGTGCAAAATTCGACGGCTTGCTTCATGTGTGGCAGAGAAACACCAAGATGAAAGTGTTCAGCAAGTAAACCAGGAAACTGTGACTGACGGCCACACCTCACAGCACAGGCGCCAAAAGGGCGTCTGTCACACTTCTTTCGTTTTCGTTGCAATGCAGGGAATTTAAAATGAGGCGCAAACCTTTCGAGTCTGTTTCTAACTAATCTTGGTTTACTTCAGGCTGTTGGGAAGGAAAAAGTGGCTATCATGAAAAGGTAACCATCATGAAAAGGTGGATATCTTAAAAAAAAATATTAATATCGCTGAGGAAATAAAAATTATGTGTCACAACAGACCAAGTTACCTACATATTCATAATCATAAAATTAAATAATCTGTAACGGTGTAAAGATATGCTTTGTGGCTTTAAAAACAAACATTTTAAATGTATTTAGTCTCAAAATAATAAGAGTAAGAATTGGAGTAGATAGATCTATCTATCGCCCGGTTCACACTCCACCCATGTCTATTGAACAGGTTAAGAGGCTCATCCCTTATTCCCTGTTTAGGATGTGGTTTCCGGCTTTCTCTTTTCCAATCTTCTCACTTTGTTTTTTTTGTTTGTTTTTTTTTTCAATTGGAGTAGATAGATCTATCTATCGCCCGGTTCACACTCCACCCATGTCTATTGAACAGGTTAAGAGGCTCATCCCTTGTTCCCTGTTTAGGATGTGGTTTCCAGCTTTCTCTTTTCCAATCTTCTCACTTTTTTTTTTTTTCAATTGGAGTAGATAGATCTATCTATCGCCCGGTTCACACTCCACCCATGTCTATTGAACAGGTTAAGAGGCTCGTCCCTTGTCCCCTGTTTAAGATGTGTTTTCCGACTTTCTCTTTTCCAATCTTCTCACTTTGTTTTTGTTTTGTTTTTTTCAATTGGAGTAGATAGATCTATCTATCGCCCGGTTCACACTCCACCCATGTCTATTGAACAGGTTAAGAGGCTCATCCCTTGTTCCCTGTTTAGGATATGGTTTCCGGCTTTCTCTTTTCCCATCTTTTCACTATTACGTAGCTCCCTGCACATCAGTGGCGTTTCCGCCTTGCTCGGGGTGATACGATTAAAAAAAAAAAAATAAAAAAATATGAAATAATTTTACTCACAAATAAGAAAATATAACGAAATAGAAACAACGAAATTAATTAAATAAATAAAAAATAACCGGTAGGTATCTTTTTTGATAATCTACTTCTAATGTTTTATTCACTTTTTAACTTGTGAAATTATTTCACTTTCTTGTTTTTCGTCCTACTTTATTTTACTATATTTGCATATATCAAATGATATATTTATCTATATGCAAGTATATTAAAATTTATAAGTATATAGTCACGGTGAAGATATGCTTTTAAAATGCGTTTTTAAAGCCAAAATATAAATCTTTATCCACTAAAGATTATTTAATTTTACGCAAATGACAGTTGTCTTTGTATTGGTCATTTACGCTCTCACACACTGATTGAACACTCTGGAAGAATGGAAGACTTTGAAAAAACAGTAGCTACTTTAGCATCTACGCATTGCTCATTCAGTACTGAATTACAGCACTCTGGCTATTGGCGTACGATACATGATACGCTAAAAGAATGCCTCCTTCTACCGAGCGCCCATCACCAGAATCTCCGACTGACGCCAGTTCGGTCGGGTTTCAATCCTGGGTTAAAAGCATTCGGAGTCTAACCGTACTGATGAGCTGTGATACAGCGAAACAGATCTGTCTGCGAACGACTATATATATATATATATATATATATTACTCATCCACATACAAACCTGTTTCGCTGTATCACAACTCATCAGTATAGCTAGACACATCCACTCGCTTCTTCTGGCCGGGATCGAAAGTCGACCGATTTGGTGTCAGTCGGGGTCGCTACTCCCTAAGCCATAGGATCATGGAGTCGAAGAAGGGAAATTTTAATGTGTTGTATATTAGCAGAATATATGCATAATTAACAAAAGAAACGATATTCGGAAGTTTCAAAGTTGCAGTTCTTACAATAGTGCAGAAAATTGATTATATATATATATATATATATATATATATATAAAGCAAGATGTTTGTGTGTGTGTCTGTTTATCTGCCTGTATGTCCTTTATAGAAATCCACAATTTTTATCCGATTCTCACCAAACTTCACACAACTATTCTTTAGGCTGAGTCTGAGCTCCCGGACCATGGATTAGTTTTAAAGCTTTCATTGCACCTGAGCAACGCCGTGCTATACTGCTGTATAAAATGTGTCACACCATTATGGTACACTTGTATTATATATATATTGTGTATTTGGGCAACAATCTCTATTGGCAACCACAAACACGTGGACAAAAATAACAACATTAATATTTTTTTTGCAAAGATTAAATGCACAATAACTACAGACAGTGAATAACTTCACTTCGCAATAACATCCGAAATTATGCAACACCGACCAATTGAAACAAGAAAATTAAATTATCTATTATAAAAAATTCAAAATGCCAACCTCATTATCAAAAATAATAATTCACCAGTTACATCTAAACTACAGAGAACCAGTGTTGTTTACGATGTTATATGTCCTTTGAAGAACTGTGTTCCACAACTATCCAAATCCGAAAACAATTACACTGTCTATACCACCACGAAATTGACGATAAGATTGACATTGCAACTTTCTCACAACAGATCTCATATAAATACTCATAGAGATTGTCCAGAATCTATCCGTGATATTCTTGTTGATAATACATGCATAATAGCGGCATCCATACGCAAAAGAAGATTAAAAATAATAGCGATAATAATATTAAAAAAGAGAAATCCTACACTTAATAACATAAATGGGCCTACCATGTTTGGAAACTAACATACACATGACTCTATATGCATAAACTTTACACGTGTTTATTTACAAGTAAAGCAAAGTTAATTCTTGATTCTTGATAATGGATAAAATATAGCCGAAAGAGCTCGAAAGCGCTTTGGACAATTCTTATATAATTTGAGTTCCTAAAAGAATAATTATACGAAGACGTGAAAAATGATATAAACAACTGAATGATAACACCTTGTCTGTCATTTTTAATTATATATATATATTGTATATATATATATATATATTGTATCGCTTAAAATATACTCACTCTTTAAATGACAATACATGTTGTGTATATTGACTTGCAAACAAGATTAATGGTTTAAAATTAAGATTTCGTAATGTTTATTGATTTACAAAGATTTATTATTATTTATTAACATTTCAAGATCAAAGTCTCATCTTCAGAATGATAGGAAAGCTTGATTTCACGTCCGCTCGTGCACCGTGCCTTTCAACAAATGGTCATCATTCGCTGCTAGTGCTGCCGTTAATTGTAGTGAGTATGTGTGCGTGCCTGTGTGTTTATGCATGTATGTGTGTGTGTGCTTTTGATTTATGTATATGTGAGTTGACCGATGAATAATAAATATGTATTTCCGGTCCGGTTTCAATCCTGGGTTAAAAGCAATCGGAGTCTTACCGTACTGAGGAGCTGTGATACAGCGAAACAGATCTGTCTGCGGATGACTATATATATATATATATATATATATATACACTTCCGGCCATAATTATTAGGCCTCTTGTTCGAATCACCCTAAATTTTTTTCATTGATGAAACTGCAATATAGGGCTAATTATTAAATATTTTTAAATTCATTTTATGCGCGTGTTATTGTGCAATATTAACAACAGAACCATTCTATTTTCATTTACAATTATTCACTTGGCAATAAATACGGAAAAATAGTATGAAATACATCATTTCTTTAAAACACTGGGGTGGCCAAATAAATATGGCCGGTAGTGTAAATGCAGGTAGTAAAAAAGCAAGAGTCATAAAGGAGTACCCGGGTGTTCTAATTAGGCTTGCCCCTTCTCAGTCTGGATATTTGTGGGGAATACAGAACCTTAAACAGAAGACATAAATATGTGATACAAAATTATGGGTCCGTCAAGTGAGTTTTCTGCTGTAAAGGCCTAAATTGGTGCCATTAAGCAATGGAGCTCATTGGAATATTTTGCTAAGAAAATCTAAATTAATTAATAATATTAAAAAAAAAAGGTGGGGGAGAAATTGATGTACGATTAATGATTTGATTGTTCAATGTATCCCGTCCTTTCAGGAGATTAACGATCACAGATGTGCATTCTCTTGTCATCCGGTTCACACTCCACTCACGTCTATTGAACAGGTGTAGAGGCTCATCCCTTGTTCCCTGTTTAGGATGTGGTTTCCCGTTTTCTCTTTTCCAATCTTTTTACTCTTTTCTTTTCTAATTGGAGTAGATAGACTAAACTATCGCCCGGTTCACACTCCACCCACGTCTATTGAACAGGTGAAGAGGCTCATCCCTTGTTCCCTGCTTAGGATGTGGTTTCTGCCTTTCTCTTCTCCACTCTTTTCACTCTTTTATTTATTTATTTATTTTTCCTCAATTGGAGTAGATAGATGTGGTTTCCGGTTTTCTCTTTTCGAATCTTCTTACTCTTACGTAGCCCCCTGCGCATCAGTGGCTTTACCGCCTTGCGTGGAGTGATATGATTAAAAAAAAAAATATTGCTTTAATTGTAAACTTCTGAGAAACTTTCTCTGTTCTTGTTCTGCTATCTATACCCCCAAAGAACTCTGTAAGTAGTTCACTCAATGTTTTCCCCTGCTTTTTGCCATCGATAAAAGGTGTAATTATTAATTTCGCTAGGTCAGTGCCTCTATAACTTTTTTTCACCCGCCTGCTTTTTCCTTAGATATTTGCGCAGGCGTATTTTCCTCCCAATGTTAAAGTTTCACTGGTATATAGAGTAGAGTTTTATTTTTAATCATTTTACACTACGTAAGGCAGAAAAGTTACTATGAGGCAAGTGCTTAATGAGTGAGAGAGAATATGAGAAAAACTACGATTAAGGAAAGGGGACAATAAAGAACAAGAATAAAGCAGACAAAAGATGACGATTGACATCGCATTTAAATGTTTAGAGATCAAAGTTGTCTGAGAAGCAAGAAGCCGGAGGAAAATTCCCCAAGCGACAAGTTTGATAGAAGAAACTGTTTGAGTAAAACTTACGATTACAACTTTTTTTTTTTTTTATAAGCGTTTCACCCCGAGCAAGGCATGTCACTGCCACTACTGTGCAGGGGGCTACGTAGAGTGGAGAAAGGCTGATTAAATATAGGAAATAACAGAGGGTGGGTGATAGGCGGGTGAGGATACCGAGAATGAGGGTTGAACCCATTTTAACTGTAAAAGTGACGGGTCCTTGCCCCCAATCTCGTAATCCGTTTAAACTGATAATATCTAGGCACAAAATGTTCATAAAAGCAATTACCATGAAAACATTTACAATAAAGGCAGAGGAAAGCTACAACATGGCGGTTAGAAAAGGACTGACGCCGAGATGCCGAGAGGACAAATAAAATTGCAGATACTTCTTTGGGTTTTATCAAGAATCTCTAAATATATAGCAAGAGCAGAAAGTAGAAGTGACAACCATGTTCAAAACAAGTTGATAGCACATTTTGTTGTTTTAATGCAGGGCCAATTCCCAGAAGTAAATTGCCGTGAAAATTTAAAGGGTTGTAGCTGCGTCAAACAAAATCGAATAAGTTTTGACTTGTACGTTTTTGCTCCATACTCATATTGCAATAACAACAAAATATTTTTAATACTCTTAAAATGAAAATATATTTGCAAAAAAGATTTAAAAACATGTATGGGCAAGTTTTGAAGGCCCGCACAATGCGTTGTAAAATAAAGGAAGGTAAAGAACATGTTGGGTATTAGCGATTTATTATTCATTAATATTTCGAGATCAAAGTCTCATCTTCAGATTGACAAGAGAGCTTGATTTCAAGTCCGCTTGTAGACCATACCTTTCAACGAATGGTCATCGTTTGCTGCTACTGCTGCTATTGATTGTAGTGATTGTGTGTGTGTGCTTGTAAATGTGTTTGTGCATGTATGTGTGTGCGTTTATGGCTTATATATGTGTGCGTTCGCCGATAGTAGTATTTGGCATTTACGCATCTTTGTTAAAATAATAGTGGGCGCCGTTTTACGATGGGATATTATATACGTCTGCTTGAATTTATGGTTTATATATGTACGCGTTGACCGAAAGCAGGATTTGTCGTTTTCGTATCTCTGTTAGAGTGATAGTAGGCTCTGTTTTACGATCTGGTGTTATATCTGTTTGCTTTAATTCAAAAACATGTATTAAAACCTGACATGTTCCAATCATGGTTCAAATAGTTAAATAACTTTCTTCTTCTTCTTCTTCTTCTTCTTCTTCTTCTTCTTCTTCTTCTTCTAGGACGTATGCGACCATGGCTCTCCACAATTTCCCCTTATTAAGATTTGTCTTTTCCCCCATCCCTTCCAGGCCCTGATTTTCCCATCTATTTTTATATGCTTCGAATATAGGTTACTCGCTGCTTTCCTGAGTACCTCTTGCTTTCAATATGTCTCGTAAGGGATAACTTATGTAAATCGTCTTTTCTCTTTATACAGGGTGCGGCAGAATATATACCTCCCAGAAATACCTCACACATAATGGTAAGACTTTATCTAGAAGAAGAGACCATTGCCGCTAATATCTTACCATTATTTGAGAAATATTTCTGGGAGATGGTTGTGGAAGATATTTCTGCCGCACCCTGTATATCTTATAAATCTTTCTGATTCTACGTGTAAGCGTCATTTTGTTTACATATTTCTTAAAACTTCGTCGTTCTTCTCTTCTTCAGCCCATGGCTTTCTCCGTATCCGTCTGTAGAATTACATTTCTGCTGCTTCAAGTCACCTGGGAAGTGTTCTAATAGAAGACAGAAAGTGCTACACAGAGATCCGAAGGCGAACTGGGATGGCAAAGGACGCGTTCCAGAAGCTGAGTAAAGTATTAAGAGACAGGAAACTTTCACTAGAAACAAAGAAGTGAGTACCAGGTTTCTATGTGATGTCAGTTCTTCAATATGGCATTGAATGCTGGACAATATCATCAAATATGAAGGAGAAACTTTAAGCAGCTGAGATGTGGTTCTACAGAAGGATGCTGCGGATATGGACCGAGCATGTGAACAATGATGAGGTGTTGGAAAGAATGGCAACGGAAAAGAAATTAATATTGAGCATCAGGAAGAGACAAGTGAAGTTCCTGAGAGATGCAATGAGGAAAGAGGGTTTGGAGAAACTGATACTAACAGGAGAGATAGAAGGAAAAAGAGACAGAGGAAAGCAGTGGATAACATATTTGAAAGGCTTGAGTTGGTGGAAGACAGAACGGGGGTTGCAAGATGTTATAGGAGAAAGCGTGCTAAGAGCCACCAGGAGATAGGGAGAAGTGAAAGGCTATGATTGCCTACATCCTGGAAAGACAAGACACATAGAAGAAGACTCTGACTGCCACATTTCTTCGTTCCAGTAGTCCTGATTACGCAGCTAAAACTCCTCGTGCTGCGTATTTATTCCTTTTGAATATCATCAGTTTAATTCGGACAACATCTTTCCAAGAACTACTCAACAGGTTGCTTTCCGTATTTCTACAATCTTAACCTCTTCAATTCTTAGGTTAATTGTTATCTCTACTATATAACCCCATAAACTGTAATTATCTCCTTTTTCTCCGCTCATTGATTAACCGTCTAGCTTGAGTGGCTCTTGGCCTTGTAAAAACTGAAAATTAGTTAAAACAAAGCTCTTCGTAAAGTTTATCTCTTACTATATTTAATTGCTATATCTAAACTCATTTATAAATGGAACTTTGTCTCTGTGTGTGTGTGTGTGTGTGTGTGTGTGTGTGTGTGTGTGTTCATTACTTATAGACTGCGAAACGGCTCAACCGGTTTCCTTGAAAATTTAAACATTTGTACTATAAGCGTCTGCGAGTGTTCTTAGCTAGGTTTTGTGTCGAGGTACTCCCGATAAATGTCAAAAATCGATAATAGAAAAAATCAGGTTATAGAAGGAGTGGTCCGATTTGATACACTCATAGACAAAGACATAAGAAACGATATTCAGAAGTTTCAAGGTTGCAGTTCTTACAATAGTGCAGAAAATTTGATATCAATACCAGGAAATGAAAATTTGACTTACATCCATTCATTTTTCTTTCAGTCTACGGTTTCGCTTTAACTGGAAACAACTATTGCTTTTTAGTCTTTCGTGCCAACGTCCAAAGAGTCTGAGCTCCAGGACCATGGATTAGTTTTAAAGGTTTCACTACAGCCGAGCAACGCCGGACTATACTGCCAGTCGTTCTATATTTGAAAGAAACACCGTCCATTAGAAGTTTCCCTTCCATGTAATCCAAGTTAATCCAGGTCATTTGGTAGAAACCCATAGGCGGAATTAGATTAACGTTGATAAAGTGACGCTTATACAAAAAACAAGTTTTATTAATGTCACTATAAACACGAAATTTTCAAGTGGAAAATAGAAACATTGAGTAATGATCCTTCATACTATGACATTTGATATTGCGTATATTATATCCAAGAATACCGGCTATTTTAAGTGTTTGGGACTTAATATTTTTGTTAAATTTACTTCTAAATTGATAGTCAATGTAGTTTAGCAGTTAATTACTAAATACTAGTGAATACTAGCTGACTGGAGTAGATGAGAGGCATAATTCTGACCAAGAATAAGAGAATCGAAAGCAATTTGAGAAAAAACATGTCCTCTAAATTGTTGCACATATGTTACGTAAATGAATATTCGAAAAATCAGAGAACTGAGTTTGAATTCGAGTTGAATTTGTTGCATTCACTTACGCACAAATAACTTTGGTAAAGTTATGAATCGATCTATCCTCCCCCAAGTTATGGGTTAAATAGCAGAAAAGATTGTGTTCCCTTGCCTTGGTTGGCAACCAATTTACCGCAGAAAGTAATAGCAACTTACTGCGGGAAAATCTTCTTCCTAGTCTTTCGTGACATGATCGTCCAAGCGTGTATCACGTATGACACTTAGCGGATTAGTTCAATAATAGCTGAAATAAAGATGATGAAAAACTTAAATATTTTACACAAAGTTTTTGTAGAAATTTTTCTTAAGCATCCAAACAAGTTTGATTAAAAATATTCCGCAAGATCTACTTGTTTCATTTTTTTTGTATTTTTCTAATTATCATATAAGATGAATATCGTGCTCAATTGTCCATAGTTCATGTTTTGTTGTTGGTGACTTATCAAGCAATTTTGGCCCTTCTCAATAATGTTTAAGAACTAACGTGGTGTCTAAATGACTTGCAGAATTCAT
>JBBBDQ010000871.1:2030000-2047500 GCA_037127315.1 Ascarosepion bandense | reverse complement strand
TAGAATCAGCTATGAGCACTGTAGTAATGTTCTAAAATGTTTGTAAAATGAAGTGTTTTCATGCTTTAACATATGCTTGACCATGACATTACAACATTATTAAAAAAAACTTTTTGGATAATTTTCACGTTCTAATGAACGCTATCAATTTGTAAACTGTTATATTTCAAGCAGAAAAAACTCACAGTAATTTTTAGAAACACAGATTTGCTGTTATTTTTGGTTACCATAACTCATACTCCTGAAGATGATCTCGGAAAGAGACTGAAAATATTATTGGGTACCTTGAGAAATTAATGATAATAACATCTGTCAACGTTACAGCTTATTTATGACATCTTTCAGTTATAATACGCGAAAGATTATCCGTGAGTATGAACGGATTTTATTTAAAAAAAAGGCAGACACAATGTTTGCAATATAATCTGACCTGTCTAAAAGACAATTTGCTGCCGAAATACACAAATATATATATATATATCGTGATGATCCACGTATACTGTCTTAATATGTATAGGAAAGAATATTAAAACGTTTTGAGTTTGAAAATGTGTTTTTTGACAGTATTTACAAACAAATACTGTCAAAAAAACACATTTTCAAACTCAAAACGTTTTAATATTCTTTCCTATATATATATATATATATATATATATATATATATATATATAGATTCTTATACAGTTCTGTTTCACCGTATAACAGCTTATGAGTAGGGCTACTCGTCCGATTGCTGACAGCCGGTATTGAAACCCAGTCGATTTGACGTCAGTCGGAGATTTTACTCCTAAGCACGGCGGAGAAAGACAGATTTTAGCATGTTATATATATAGACAAACGCAAATAGCCAGGGGTGTTCAATTCATGACTGAAGAACGATGCGTGAATAGCAGTGAGAACTTACTGTTTTTATAATCTACCTTTGCCCCGGAGTAATCAATCGACGGAAAAGAGCATTGCTATATATATATATATATATATATATATATATATATATATATATATATATATATATACTACCGGCCATAAGTATTAGGCCCCTTCACTATTTTTAAAAAAATGATGTATTTCATACTATTTCTAGTGGATAATTTTAAATGAAAATAGAATGGTTCTTTTGTTATCATTACTTTGAAAAATTTTGCAAGGCAAGGAAGCAAAGATGAACTCGTCCGAATCACCCTAAATTTTCTTCATTCTTTCAGTGATGAAACTGCAATATCGTTAATTATTAAATATTTATAAATTCATTTGATGCGCATGTTATAGTGCAGTATTAACAAAAGAACCATTTTATTTTCATTTTCAATTATTCACTGGGTAATAAACACTAAAAAATAATATGAAATAAATGATTCTTTAAAACACTTGGGGTGGCTTAATACTTATGGCCGGTAGTATACATATATATATATATATATATATATATATATATATATATATATAGTCATCCACAGACAGACCTGTTTCGCTGTATCACAGCTCATCAGTATGGTTAGACTCCGATTGCTTTTTACCCAGGATTGAAATCCCGACCGAAGTGGCGTCAGTCGGCGATTCTACCTCTGGGATATATATATATATATATATATATATATATATATATTGTTCCGATAGCATTCTGCCGGTTCTATAAAAAACTATAAATCATTAATTCCTGAAAAACAGAAAAATGTCAGAATGGTATAAAAACACGACAGAAGATGAAAGTGCTTAAAAGAAAGGTTTTTGATCAAATACACATTAACATTTGCCTGTGTGAGTGTTTGAGTGAATGTGTGTGTGCGTGCGCGTTTATGTATGTGTGCTTTTGTGTGTGTACGTGTGTATGTACTTGTGTTTGTAGTATGTATAGTAGTATCCGAAACAAAAGTAAAAGAAATTGAGACTAAGTGTAAAACAATAAACGACCTATTTTGCTGAGTTCGTCTGCTCCAATTAGCTTCTTCAATTTAAAATATAAGAAAGACAAAATTGTAAAAAGAAACTTCGTTGAGATTTCTAAGTCTAAAAGGAGAGCATAAATCAAGAGATTGTCTGTCAGCCTATTTGTTATATATATATATATATATATATATATATAGTGATGATCATCCACGTATACTGTCTTAATATGTATAGGAAAGAATATTAATAAAAAGTTTAGAATTTAAAAATGTACTTTTTTAAACAGTATTTGTTTATTTTTATTATATTTTATATTTCAGACCGTCCTCGGTCCTTCATCAGAAACAAGTCTATGCTATATATATATATATATATATATATATATATATATATATATAGCATAGTAATAATCCACGTATACTGTCTTAATATGTATAGAAAAGAATATTAAAACGTTTTGAGTTTGAAAATGTGTTTTTTGACAGTATTTGTTTATTTCTACTATTATATTTTATATTTCAGACCGCCCTCGGTCCTTCATCAGAAACAAATGATTTTAAAATTTGAATTAGTAACGTCAATGAAGAGTTTGTTTACATCACGTGACGCGTTTGTTTACATCACGTGACGCGTTTGTGGAGAGAGTTTTTGTTTTTACATCAAGTGACGTTGAAAGCGACAGATGTTTTTTAAAAATCATGTTTGTAAACGTAAACCTATCTTTAATAATGCTTGTAAATTTGTTTTAGATTTAAAAAAATTTTAATTGTATCTAAAAAAGTTTAAAAAATATTTTTAAATGTATCAAAAAACGTTTAGTTATTGAAGTATTTGTAAAGATTCAAAGCACCTAAGTACCTATTTAACCCTAGCTTGTGTGTATTTAATTTTAAAATCCAGTATTTTTCTTTCTTTCTGCGTGCCTATGTAGAACTAAAATTGGAGTCTATTAGTAAACATTTGCAATTTTCTAAGGTGTGACCCGGTTGATTGAAATGTGCTCCTACTGGGGAATATTGATTATTTTGGCGTATATTAAGTTTGTGATTATTGAAGCGAAATCAATATATAATGTATGTATTTTTCAGGTTTCATGAAAAATGACAGACAAGTTATTAGGGTTACGTGTTTTTATGTAATTTTATATGTGATATAATGATTTTTTTTCTTTTAATGACATAAATTGCATAAACATTGTCCGCAAGTTTAGTTTTTCCGAGCACTTTCGGCTATAATTATAGCTATTATCGAGAATGGATATTATTTTACGTGTGAATGAATATGTGCAATGTTTATGTGTGTGTAGGGTCATGTGTTTGTTTCAGATTTCGAACACGGTTAGCATATTGTTGCTGTGTTCGTAATTGCTATTAAATGTTGGATTTTTCATTATTATTAATAATGCATCCATTACATTTAGCCTTTTGGGCGCGTGGATAATGCTATGATAATTATGTTCTCAGCACATATGTTGCGACGAAATAAATTACAAAATAAAATATCCAGACAAATTTTATATAATTCGTGTCCTTAAAAGAAAAAAGATCATAAGATCGCATGAACAATTATATAAAAACTGTAATACATTTTTTTGGTGGGGTCATAAAACCTGCATAAAAGTGAGATTGCTGCCCAAAAGTGGGACACAATATAGACAGTTGAATGCGTTTAACCAGGATTGAGACCCGACTGAATTGGCGTCAGTCGGCGATTCTACATCTGAGCCATGGGCGCTCGGTATATATATATATATATATATATATATATATATATATATCAATACAGGTTTCATTGAATAATATAGACAAGTTCTGTCATAGTATTTATACTTACCCCCTACACCATGGTAGCAGCAGTTCCCAGACCAATCCCTCATGCCGCTATACACTCAATTGACCAAAAACACACTACCACCATTCCTTCTCGGCCTACAGCCATGTGCGACACAAAAAACCGGACCTGTCTAATTTTCTCTGTATAACTCCACTCTGTTAATAATAATTTAAATGTTCTATGTTCACTGAACATTAAATGTTCATCCTTTGATAATGGCTTATGTAAGCCGAAAGTTCAGACCTGATAAAAAAAATCAACAACTGCGATTTCTTGTCATCTTTCCATGACAACACTATCCAGCTAATCAGATCATACGAACGGATCTTACACAAAATAAATAGACAGAACTTGTCTATGTTATTCAATGAAACCTCTATTAATGAAAAAATGCTGGCAAAATACACACAATTTACACAATTTACACATCTACACACTTGCACACATATATTTATTAGAAGCATTTTGGGGGGTGAGCTGTTTTTACCCATTATGGATGCATTTGGATGCCTGTTATTTTTTTTCCTATTCAAACTCGAAAACCACATTATGCTATTGTTGCATTTGCGATTATCGAAATTATAACAAATGGTCATGGTCTTAGATTTGTAAAAGAAAAACATTTACTACCTGATGAGACATATTTTCTATATCGAAACAAAATGTATACTTTGGAGTAGATTGTAATTTTAACATGTCCTGACTTATAATTTATAATAAATATTCATCGTTCTATTTCTATATTGAGCTCTGTTTTAAATTAATGTTTTAAACGTGGTTAATAATTTCTTCATTTCCTTATTCATATATATATATATATATATATATATATATAGTCATCCGCAGACAGATCTGTTTCGCTGTATCACAGCTCATCAGTACGGTTAGACATCCGATTGCTTTTAACCCAGGATTGAAACACGACTGAATTGGCATCAGTCGACCATTCTACCTCTGAGCTATGGGCACTCGGTAGAAGAAGGCAGACTTTCAGCCTATGATGTATCATACGCCAGTGGCCAGTGTGCTCTAATTCATGACTGAATTAGCGATGCATAGATGCTAGAGTAGCTTATATATATATAAGAATAACTTTTTTTTAAAAAAATAAATCCCTTCTTTGTATCAGGATAAAAAACTTTACAACAAATGGATAGTTAGGACAAAAAATCGCAGTTTAGGGTTTTTGGAAAAAATCTTTTCTTTAACAAATAGACTAAAAAGGATAAGAAAGGAAAGAATAAGGGGATTGGTACTAAAAAGGAATATCACATCAAATGTAATAAAACTGAAGGGAATGAAGGGAAAATGATAAGATCAGATTAATGGGAGGTAAAACATTAAGGAAGAGAAACAGACAAGAGAAGAATAGGGTCAAGAAAAAAGGGGGAAAAAAAGAGGAAAATTTGGTTAGCATGTATTTTTTGGGGTCAAACCCCAAAGTGAATCTCCATTCTGATTAGCCACACAAAAAACACCCACATACATTCACAGCAAACCAAAAGATTGTGTTCTTTAAATGTAAATCATCTGCACAAACACACCAACATTGCCTGATGATGAGAACCTACCTCGAAACATAGAAATTTCCATGTCGCAATGTAAAATTGATATATAACCATATATATATATATATATATATATATATATATATATATATATATAGAAGTGGGTGCCACCTTTAACATGCTTCACTGAAGGTGAAGAACAAGGAAAATGTTTCTTCTTTTTGCCATTTTTACAGCTTATTTACAGTTGAAATTTATTGGCTAAAGAAGTGCTAAAGCCGTCCGAAATTATTTTTGTCCGAAATGTTTTCGATTCATTCTTTTTCCTCTGGAAGCCATTCGCTGTTAGTGAATTTTTCTGTTGATGTTCTATGTTATGTTTTGCATATAAGAAACAGTTATGCCATTTTCGGGCACCTGCACAACACACCGCTACTGGATATACTAGCAGTGATCCTCTTGAATAATGGATAAAATTTGGCAAAATGTTCTTAAACAATAATCAATACCGACAGTTTTCTGCGAACATTTTTTCCTTATAAATGACATACTGTAAAAACACCAGAAAAAATTGAATGAAAAAATAATGAAAAGGTTTTCATTGTTAATCATATTCAACGAAACCCACGTACGCACGCACACACACACACACATACATATATATATATATATATATATAGACATATAGATAGATAGAGAGAGAGAGAGAGAAAGAGAGAGAGAGTGTGTGTGAGAGACTCGTTGTTAGGATAACTTGCTATAAGTGTCCTAAAAAAGTGTCAAGGTTTAACATTTTTAGATGTTATTTATCCTCCTTGACATACAAATGTCGTCGATTATTATTATTTGTTTTATGTACTTTTGTTGGGGTGGGAGTAAAAAATTGTTATAGGCCTAGAAAAAGACATATCTTTACGACACTTGAGTCAAAAGTTCCTGGATAAGACATTATATCCACTTCATAAAACCTCTTTAGATTTCGTTATTTTAGGTAGGACTCTCTCTCTCTCGCTCTATCTCTCTCCCTCCCTCTCTCTTTTTCTGTGTGTGTGTACGCGCGCGCGCGCGTGTGTGTGTGTGTGTGTGTGTCTGTGTGTGTGCAAACTAAGTTACCCTGTAGAGGATCAATTTTGAAACATTATCTAACTTTCACTACTTACGATGATTGCTTTCATTAATTAAACCTATGCGTTACCCGCCTCCGCCCTCTTTTCTAAGTCTAGCTTAGATTGCAAATTTAAAGACATAAAAAATTAATCGACGTATAACTTTTTTCTGTCCTGTAATTTGCTCATAATTTATAATAAATACTGAGAAAGTCTGTTTGTGCTGGTCTTCAAAAAGGGCATCCCATTTTTAACTAAACACAAAACAATGTGGATTCAATATAATTCATACGGTCCCCAGCTCTAAATAAAAACATAAATATGAATGACGTAGAAGTTATTTTTAAAAGATTTGAGAAATTAAATATGTTGTCATTACTCCTATATCTTCACAATTCTTGAAGAACGTTTTTATCTTCCTGAAAAAATGACAATTTTTGCTGCTTCCTCAAGAGAATTGAAAACTTTTGAAAACTTTCAGCCAAGCTGTTATGGTTTCTTCATGGTCAATATATATATATATATATATATATATATATATATATATTATCTCGATGGAATATTACACTCCTTCTTTTAATTATATATATATATATATATATATATATATATATATATATATAGTTTTTATTTTGGCTTCAGTTAATTTGAGAACATTACTTCAAATGTGCATTGTGGTGCAGTGGATATCGGCTCGTAACAAGAAATCGGTGAGCCGAGTTCGAATTCCAGTTGAATTCATTGCATTCACTTTCGCGCAAATAATCTTGGAAAAGGTATTAATCCGTCTCTTACCTCCAGTTATGGGTTAATAACAGGACAGATTCGGTTCTATAGCTTTGGCTGGCAACCAGTCTACCGCAGAAAGCATTGGCAACCTACGACGAAAAATCTTATGCTCAGTCATATCTTGAAAGCGTGTTTCACGTATGGCACTTAACTTCAAATGAGTAAGAAAATGAAGACTCTTTCAAACTCACCAGATGCACAATTTTTTTCCTTAATAAGATACTCCTTTCGCGATATAGGTGGTCATTGCTCTTCACAGATTCTATTTATATGTTATTTAGGAATTTCTGTATATTCTTGGGGAAGATAACGGAGGAATTATTTCGATTTAAAATACAGAGATTTCTTTTTTGTAACCCGTTGCTAGTATCAGAAAAGTCCATTTTTGAGAAAGTGAATGCATTAGACTTACCCAGAATTTGAACTTATATTCATAAGAAGAAATAATTTTCAAACCATTGATATCAAGTTGATTGAACACTATATTTTCCATTTTGTTTTATCCTCTCTCGCTTTTAATATAACTTCATAATTCCAGCCAAGTAGATGATCTTGGATGTCAACCTACCTAAGCATGGAGGGCTCTAAATTCTAAATTGTTGTGAAGACAACGTAAAAATATCTTTACCTTTTTTCCAAGAATGCATGACAAATCACAAAAAATGAAAGAGATATGTGCCGAGCCATGATCGCCTGCGTCCTGAAATATTTGACATAAAATCTCTTTACAAGTGAAGATGAGAGTCTGCAAAATGGGCTTTAATGTAACAGTTATAATTATTTTTCAATTAATAAGTAACTTTTCTTATTGGCACTGAAAAAAAATCGCATACTTAATTCAAATTCCACACTAGATAAGTGGCGTTCATTTTCAAATAACCTAGGAAAAGGCAGGAATATATCTATTTTCTTCGCCAGAGAATATATCGGTTGAATAATAGGCTACACTGGACTCTGAAGCATTGAGTGTTAGCAAGTGTAAGGGAAAGAAAACAGTGAATTCCTAACCTCGGAGAAAGTGACCACTCAAATATCTTTTGCAGAAAACTTGATATTAGGCTGTCACAAAAATAATGAATGCTCGAAGTTTTGTCTTTTAAAAAGCCATTTTAACATAGGATTCACGGTATATATTAAATGAAATATAATAATTAATGTGCATTCTTTAATGATTTTTAACTTATTTTCAGACTAATATTCTTGAAACATAAAAGCCCATAATTATGAACATGACGAAACATGATCTTCGTTTACTTTTCTTCCATGAGTTCAAACTTAGTCACAATGTTTTCCAAACTTTTGCCAATAACAACAGAGCAAAGCCCTCGTTAAAGTGTCAGAAAAATGTCTCAGACGCTTGGTGTCAGCACTGACAGTCACACGCCATTTGTATAGTATTGGCAAGGTAAAAAAAAAGCTAGATAAATGGTTTCTTCATGATCTCAATAAAAGAATTAAAACTTAGGCTTTTCATGTGTGCTTGATGCTCTTTCTGCATAACAATAATGATCCATTTCTTGCCCGAATAGTCATATGTGACGTGATGAAAAGTTGATCAGGTATAATAACCATAAACGTCTTACGGCATATCGTGTTGAATACACCGGTTCTCGTCCTATCACCGAAGTAAAACAACGTGAGCCTGGTCAGTCCTTAGTTGGGTGACCGCTTGCAGAAGTCCAGGCGCTGTAAGCGTTCAGTGACGGATGTGCGTTGTGGTGCAGTGGATGTCGGCTTGGAAAGAGAATTCGGTGAGCTGCGTTCAAATTCCAGTTGACTACTCTGCATTCACTTAAGCACTGGTACCCTTGGGAAAGGGTACCGTCACTTCCGTCTAGTTATGGGTTAAATAACGGGATGGCTCCTGGTGACAACCCATCCAGTGTTGGTGTCACAATAAAAAACACCCTTGGTAGCCCTGGCGAAGCATCAAGTATTCAGCTATTTGACAAGATTATGAATTTTGCTATAAACTGCGCCAGGGTTCCAAATACACAGAGAATACTGGTGGGGTGTAGTGATTTCTATCTCGGCCGAGGATGCAGGACGACGACGGCGAACCATAAACGATAAAGTCAATGGATTCAGCGCAATGATTCCTCAAAACATTTTTCAATGCCAAAGTTGCATCAGTAAGAAATTATGGTTACTGTCTGGTGGTCTGCAATTGATGTTAACCACTACAGATTTCTGGAATCCAGTCAGAATATTAATGCAGAGATTTACTGCAATCAACATGCTGAAATGCATGCAATCATTAGTGAATCGACGTGGTCCAATTCTGCTCGACTATAATGCACGGTCACATGTTGCAAGAATGATGTAAAAACTCACAGACTTGAGATATGAGTTTATCACATCCGCCATATTTTCTTGGTTTCTTACCCACTAATTACCATTTTTTAGCACTTAAGCACATTTTTTAAAAACGTTTTTGATCCAAACCAGCTTTCAAAGATTTTGTTTTATCACAGCCAATAACTTTTTATCAACATTTTATCTCGTCGATTTATGGTTGAGATGCATAAATGCCCAAGGTTCGTATTTTGGCTAATTTCAACAATTCTACAGTTAAGTTTTTCAATCCCATCCGCCATATTTTTCATTTATCACATTCGCTATTTTTTTCAATTAATCACATCCGCCATATTTTCTTGGTTTTTCACCCACTGATTATCATTTATCACATAAGCCATATTGTTCAATAATAATCTCATCGATTTATGGTAGAGATGCATAGATACCCAAGGTTCGTAGTTTGTCTAATTTCAACATTTCTATCGTTAATTTTTCAATTTATCACATCCGCCATATTTCCTTGGTTTCTCACCCACTGATTATCATTTATCATATCCGACATATTTTTTTAATAAATAATCTCATCGATTTATGGTAGAGATACATAGATGCCCAAGATTCGTAGTTTGGCTAATTTTAACATTTCTATGATTAATTTTTCAACAATAACGTTATGTTTATGAAATCTGCCATTACTTTTATAACAACCTGATAACTTAAAAATAAAAATATCTCTACCCTGGCAACGTCAGGAACGTATTTAATCACTACTCACATATAGAAGTTAAATAGTTGAGTAGACTGAAATCTACATTCCTTGGAGTTAACCAATCTAAAACAAGGAAAACAGACAAAGAAAATCTACAAAAATATAATTTCTGAATTGGGCATGCCAATACACAGAAGATAAAAAATGAATTTCTGGAGAATCAATGTCGTCTGTGTACTAAAGGGACATGGTACTAAAAATTCCTTCAAACAAATTCAAAACTCCCGAGGTGGTTATAAGGCTTACAGCCATATCATGATGAAACACGGAAGTTAAGCATCGTCGAACCTGGTCAGTAGCAGAAAATTTGGGAATACCAGGTGCTGTAAGCTTGAATGTGTGGATGGTGTAATGTTAAATACTCAGAATTGAGAATTAAATGAATTCAAATTTACAGTATTTACATTTTTCGGACTATTATCCTCATGTTTGTAACAATTTTGACCTGGACAACGCTATTTTCAAGAGTGAATATAGTTTATTAAGACAAATATTGCAAAGAAAACGCTAGGATGTATTAGTCTCGCTAAGATTAATCTATGTCTGTTTTTTTTTTTCATTTTTAAGAAGGTTATTATAGCTCTCGGATGTGCGTTGTGGTCCAGTGGATATCGGCTCGGAACGAGAAACCGGGGAGTCGAGTTCGAATTCCAGTTGAATCCATTGTATTCACTTACGCGCAAATACCATTGGGAAAGGTATTAATCCGTCTCTTCCTTCCAGTTATGGGTTAAATAGCAAGACAGATTGGGTTCTATAGCCTTGGTCGGCAACCAGTCTAGCGCAGAAAGAAATGGCAACCTACTGCGGGATAATTTTCTGCCCAGTCAGTCATGTCTCTTTCGAGACATGATCGCCCAAGCGTGTATCACGTATGGCACTTAACTGACTGATTATAGCTCTCAACAAATTCTTTATTTTCAATGAATGACCACGAGCTTCTGGAGAGGTAACAGAGCTTTTGAATTCAGAATAGCCCTTAAGATTAGAGAGAATGTAAATTCTAGTGTCTAGTCTTACTTGTTATCTTGAGAGTTGAGTTAAAGGGAGATAACTACATGACATCCGGAAGTGGCATCGCACATAGAATGAGAATGATATACCCCATTTATCGAAATAAAGGGTTCAGTCCAAAATTCCTAGCACCTGAGAAGGCCGAAGAGTACAACGAACAAAACATTGTAAACACAGCAATAAAGATAAAGACAACAGTCCGAACAGTGTAAATAATGTGTCTCTAATTTTTTTCTTGTAAGTTCCGTGTCTCTTCAGAATATGAGTGATAACGGCTTCCTACAACTTCTTATCCTTTGTAGGTTTTAAGAATACATTTTTTTTACTATTTCATTTCTTACAGGACTTGCATTATTCGGACTATGGTCCACTTCTTTGTTGTCATTTGTACTAAGTTCCTGCCGTTGTACGCTCCGCCATTCTTCAGATGCTAAGAATTTCGAATCAAACCCTTTATTACAATCACCTAGTTATATCATCCTTATTACCTGAGTAAAGCCTCGATTGGAAGCCATGAGTTATCTCCCTCTAACCCTGCAAATTATTTATTCTTTATTGCTATAGCCTGGTACTGAACTCACAACTCTAAGAGTCAAGTCAGTAACTAACTATCTATATCAACTGGGCTATGTGTTCATAAGCCTTACCCCGGTGATTGTAATAAAGGGTTAGGTTCGAAATTCCTAGCACCTTAATAAGTCCGGAGCGTACAACGGCCGAAACGTCGTACAAATGGCAACAAAGATGTGTACAATAATCTGAGTAATGAACATACTGTAAATACTGCCTCATCTCAGAAATATAGACAAATTCATTTCTTACATTCTTACATTTCTTAGTACTTAGACTATGGTAATAAATGTATGATTCACTCAATTTTATATTCACATCCCATCGTCTGAAATGTATATTTTCTTATTCGTTTACATGACCAGTAAGAGGTTTATTAACAAGTTCATAGAATATTATTCAACTTAATATTATATATAAACTATTGTTTTCGTTCTTTGCAATTGTTTCTTCTCTTAGATATATGCCTGCAAAGTGAAGTTATGTATAGGCCATGTTGTTTTTTGGTCTTGGTTTTTTCATAAATTGTACTGCCTATCTTAAAGGATGACTGTTCAGTGGTTTAGATGATCGGCTGAAGAGACAAGCATGACAAAAATGTTTTGATTTGCGAATCCATCATCAAAATTCCCAAACGGACGATTCATCATCTTCGATTTGAATATTTAAATATTTGACAGAGATTTTATGATGAATTGATGCATGGCTCATATTTTGTTATCTTGGCTATTTTCTTTTCTTTTTTACGAGGTAACTTTAGTTCTTTTCTTTTATGCTTTCACTATTTGCTTTCTCTTTCTTTCTTTTTTATGATTTTTTTCTTTCTCAACTTAGCTTATTTTCATCTGCCGAAATATTTTACTCTTTGCTTTCTTTCCTAAATTAATTTTCCTTCTTGTTTCCTTATATTATATTATATCTTACCTTCTTATCTCCTGTCATCTTTTCCCTATATTCTTTTTTTTCTTCATTTTAATGTCCACTCCTCTTTCTTTCCTCCTGATCTTGATTGTTTTCCTATTTCTCTCTTTCTTTTTCTTTCTCTTTTTCTCATTTGCATTCTTTTTATATTTCTAACGTACTTTCTTCCTTTTTTGCTCCATTTCACCGAAGTTTATTGTTTTATTTATTTCTGAAAATAATTTTGATTTGACGTATCTTTTTCTTTTTTAGCCCGTCCTCGCTGATCTTTCAAAATTTCGTTTAGAAATTTTCGAATCAAACTCTTGGTATCAATTTAATATTTTTTCCTAACAGTCCCGTTGTGAATTCTTTTTTTTGTTAACAACTTCATTATATACTTATTTTTCATTCCTTGATTTTTATTTCTTGTTGTTTATTTTCTTTCTTCATTGTTTCATCTTTCAAACATTATTTCTTTTATCAATGCCCATTTATTGATCATAATTTCGTAACTTTCTTTTTCTTTCCTCTCCTTTCCTTTATTTATTTTCCTTTCTTCTTTGCTTTAATTATTTATTTCTCTATTTCTTTTCTTTCGCCTTATTATTTTTCTTTTTGTTTCCATCTTTTCTTTCTTTCCTTTTCATTTCCTTAATTTCTTGTCAAACGTTCTTTTCGCCTATCTATCTATCTATCTATCTATCTATCTATCTATCTATCTATCTATCTCACTCTTTTCATATCTAGATATATAAGTATATATATATATATACATATATATATATATATATCGCACTCTTTTCACATCTATCTATCTATCTATCTATCTATCTATCCTTATTAGTGTCAGTTAAGCTTGTATCTTTTTGCTTTTTATCTATCTATCTATCTATCTATCTATCTATCTATCTATCTATCTATCTATCTATCTATTGCACTCGTCATATCTATCTCTATATCTATCTGTATGTAGCACTTTTTTCATATCTATCTATCTCTTTTATTTTTCCTTTTCTTTTCTACGTTTAATCATTCATTTTTACTTTTTAATTTATCTTCTTTTTTATTTTATTTTGTTTTTTGTATAACACATCTTTTTCCGGTTCTTTTCTTCATCTTCAAATCCATTCGAGTTCGGTTAAGTTCTTTCTCTTCTACTGCGTTAATTCGCGTGTTTTTCTTTGGTTCCAGTAAAGAACGCATCCCAAACTAGTGGAGGGGAGCTGCGGTTCGAACGTATATACTACCTAATCCTCAACTCCCTAAACCTTTAAATTTTTAAAGAGGGCTGGAGTGGATTGATTCCGGAAGATGGCGAGTGTAAATAACTTACGACAATTGCATCACGTGATACTGTAAAATACGTTTCATATCAATTGGTTGTCACCAGAAGCCGTTTCTGAAAAGTCTTGTTAAATTTCTCAAAGAACAACATGAAAGATCGACAGAAAACGAAAAGGGCACAGGTTTTGGTATTTTAAGGGGCTTTTTCTTCTTCTTTTTTATTAAGACATAACTACAACACCACTTGGTGAGTTTTGTTCATTCCCATCAATAAACTTCAGAAGAGGGGATGGTCAGGTTCAATAGAAAAAGAAAATCTAAAAACTCTAACAAAATAAAAAGTAAGAAAATACATGATATTCTTAATTTGACTGAAAGCAATTCTTTAATTGTTGTTAAAATTTGTTTGGGTAGAAATTTAAAAGTTGAACCGAGTGAAAAGTTTAAGCATTATTTTTTATTTTTATTTTTTTATTACCCTCTGGTGTAAGGAAATGAATTAAAATTTTAGTTATGAATCAATCATGTTAAACACAAACCCACATATGCACACAAAAAATACACGTAAGTTAAAAATGCATGCATTAATATCTAAAACATGAGTGTGTCGATCGGGTTTATGCAAAAGTTTCCAGCAGCTTTCAACTGTCTATTCATTTAGTCACGAGATTTACAAAAAAAGATGCTGAAAACATTTCCACACACCTTATATTTATCTCTCTCTCTCTCTCTCTCTCTCTCTCTCTAATTACACACACACATAAATGTTCACTTTTTCTATGATAATAATAATAATGAAGGAGAATTATATATATATATATATATATATATATATACATCTGTTTCGCTGTATCACAGCTCAAAATTACAGTTAGACTCCGATTGCTTTTAACTCGTGATTGAAACCCAACCGAATTGGCGTCAATCGGCGATTCTACATCTGGGCTATGGGCGCTCGGTAGTAGAAGGCAGTCTTTTTAGCGTATACATTATCATTATACACGCCCAATATTGATACATATATATATTTATATATATATATATTTTACACACACACACACACACACACACACACACACACACACACACACACACATATATATATATATATATATATATATATATATATTGTGTATTTAGGCAGCAATCGCTCTTTTATGCAAATTTTACTAAAAAATGTAACCAAAATCGCTTGGATAAATAAAACATTCAAACATTTGTTATATAATTTATGTACTGTAAAGAATATATATATATATATATATATATATATATATATATACATACTAAAAAAAACTTTAATCCAAAAGGAAAAGCAGGAAGGTAAATCCCAAAAACCCGATCCTAATTAATATTAATATTTTTATATTAAAAAGTGATCCAGGTGAAGGGCTCAGTGTAATTAATATTTAAATTACAGAGCCAATTATAAATAAAATAAATTTCGAAGTTCAAAAGCGTTGTATGGTCATTTCTACATGAAATCCCTAATCGCCGGAAATATCTTATTTTGCTTCGAATTTTGAAAGTTACCGATGATATGTGAAATCTCTCTTAGGGATTTCATGTAGAAATGATCATACAACGCTTTTGAACTTCGAAATTTATTATATATATATATATATATATATATATATAGTGCTTTATGTAGAATGAATTTTTGTTGTTTAATTCTAGACTCTAGCCTTTAAGTAGTTCTCCCTATGTAATGTGATACATAACTAGGTTTATACATATAAGTAAAAGAGCTATAATGGTGTAGGAGGAGAGTATCCTTCCGTATAGAAGGAAAGACAGATTTAAAAAAAACACACACACGAGTATTACCAGCAAGTAACAAAGGGTAATTGCAACCGAAACCGCCTAGCGAATCCATCACTGACGTAACCCAGGCAAAAAAGACGCAGGTTCACAGAACATCTATGTACTGAAGCTGGTTTCACTTTATTAAACTTCAATACCTTTTACTAATCACCGATTGGAAAACATCCAATGGATAGGCATTATTGCAGTGAGTAATAAACCTGAGTTAGTCATCCAACTTAGTTTTGGAGCAGATCATCCAGGTCCTATGGGTAAGGGTCTTAATTAGATTAATTTTACGTTTTGGGGGACAAAAGGAATCCTAACTGGTATACAAACCAGCAAATGTTGGTTTTCGGTAAATGGAAGGAAGAAAACCGAAGATCTGCTAACCAAAATTTCAAGAAATGGGAGGGAAGAGTTCATCTCCTCCTCTTGTGTAAATTTTTAAGCTGGATGCATATTATTATTAATAATACATATTATTATTATATCTTTCTTAGATTCCATAAGCAGAGGGTATTTTCTGAATTTAATAGACCCAATATTTATTTCCGTTACGAACTTTTGTTTATTTACGTTACTTACTTTTGTCTCTTTAAGGATGAAATTGAAGCGGACCAATTTCTTTAGTCCCTTAATAATATGCATCCAGATTTATAATTTACACAAGAAGAGATTAATTATTCCTCATGAAGAAACCAGCTCAGCAAATTTATCACTGACGAAATCCAGCCAATTTTTTCCCTCTCCTCTTTCTCCATTTATTTGAAACGATAATTATTTATTCACCACGATTTGGCTCTGTTGGCCAGCCGTTTTTTAAATTTATTTTTTTAAAAAGTATACATTCATCATGAGTGGTAATCATAAATATTTTTGTCATTATATGTATATATTAAGTAAATCATCGAGCTTTATATTCGACCTCAACAGAATGCAGAAAGCACTGGACGGCCGTTTCGTCCTTTATTTGGGACTCATCAGCAGTGCGCATCCACTACCAGGAATCGAACCCAGACAGTCTTGGTTATTAAGCTGATGTTATACCGACTGCACCACGTGTGTGTAAAAATGTAAAAATATATAAATATATATATATATAAATATATATATAAAATATATATATATATATATATATATATATATATATATATAAGCAGTATTAAAAAGATAATATATCTTTTTAAGCAGTATTAAAAAAAATCAAAACCGTTTATGAAACAAACGAACAACTTGACAAAACCATCCTAAAAATGTTACTCATTTAAAATCTCAGACAAAAAATATTACAAAGCAAAACACTATTACAATATTACAAATGTTTGATTTGCATATTACAAATGTTTGATTTGCATATTACAAATGTTTGATTTGCATATTACAAACTGACCGTTTAAGCGACTAGAATTTATCTTTACTGCAAGTTCGTGGAAGTTAAATTTTAAAAATTACAATTTTTTAAAAAAATTTTAATATACATTTTTTTACTTTATAAAGAGTATAATATAAATAAAAAAAATATATAAAGATAAATTTAAATAACAAAAAAATTAAAAAAGTAAAATCCTGGGTGATTAATTCAAAGGGCGAGAATTCATAATTATTATTAGGAAAGTTGGGTCACTGTTTTGGGCCAGAAAGTTTTTTTCCGCAGTAGTCAAAGTTTCACATATAGAAATAAACCATCCGACCGTGCATTGAATACTGTTAGCATATCCGGTTGGGCAACCCTG